>CALNHX010004369.1:0-129087 GCA_940337035.1 Agriotes lineatus
ATAAAGCCGCTTTATGTTATCGTCAGATCACCCATTAAAGCTGGCGGAGTGGATAATTTGATGAGGGGAGAAGGTTAGAGATGACACGTAGTAATTTTTGTGGCTATTCCATCCAAGCATGCATATCCTCGTATCCATATATAAAATTTTTCGTAAGCAAGTAAAAGTTGAAAAATTGAAAACATGAAATACGTCTGGAAGTTATGTGCTAGGCAACCCAACGTACACCTTTGTTAGATGTCTAGACTATATACTATTGGTATTAACTGTAATTTATTTTACTCACAATCGGTTACTAATAGGTACGTTTCTAACCTTCAAAGCAGTAGGAAAGCGAATCATTGTTTACTTTACTTTCCCAGCTAGCCGGGAAAGATTTTGCCAGCTAGCCTTCCCGGCTAGCTAAAGCTCAATTTCAATGAACTTGTCATGTTACTTAGCAACAGTGTCGCAGTTGCCTTTGTTAAGGTGACTTATTAAACTGCGATAAAAATACGTATTATTTGAAACTTACTTAATTAAATAAAAAATGACAAAACCCGATTGTGAGTAAAATAGTATACATACCACGGTGAAAAGTTTCATTCCTGTCTCGAGATAAAATTAACTACTTAATCTCGCGACAGTAATGAAACATTTTCCACCTCGGTATGTAATATACTATTACTCCATGTGTATTGTGCACTATTTACAGTTCTAAATTGTGGACAAATATTCGCAACAATGCAAAACATTTTCAGAAAAGTGAAGATATTTCAGAACATTTTTTAGGAAGTTTTCAGTAAATGTTCAGCAAATCTGCAGGAAATTTTTACACACCTTGCAGCAAATTAGAAATGTGCCTTCAAGTGTGTAAGATATTTTCAAAAACTTTGCACATAAATACTCACGAGCATACTATAATATTATGTAGCAAAAATTGCGGTGCTGTTTTACTAAATCATATTCTTTGCAAATGTGTAGCAAAATCGAAGTACCTATATTTTGCAAGAAGTTTTTAATAGTTTCTGTACGTTTGCAAGAACTTGTCGTTCAATACAACAACCTCCTGACAACTTACCAAAAATATTACAGCAGGATTGCAAGAAATTATAGTACCTACCTAAATAAACAAATGTTGAGAAAATTTGTAGTAACCGATTATATGTTTTAGTAAAGCGTTTAGAATTTTACTGTACATTTTCAACAAATTCAGAAATTTTTAGCAAAACTTATTTTTAATTAATTTGCAACAAATTGATAACAAAGTTTGGAAAAACTTGTTATAAAATACAACTTTTCGGAAAGCTTCGAATAAACTTTTAGTAGGTTTGCAGCAAATTCCTAGTATTTAAAACTGAAACATCTTTTTTTAAACATTGTCAAAAAAATAGGAAACTAGAAATCCTATTGGCTGCACGGTTGCAACACCAATACAAAAACTGCGTAAAAAAATATTCGCCAGCATGCGACACACCTTCATAAAATTTGTACTAAATTGTTTTAGTAAATAGTTTATGTAGCTCTTAGTAAATTTTCAACCAATTTACAAAACTGTTATGAACATTTGTAGCAAGATCGAAATACATTTACAAGTTGCTGGTAAAGTTTGCTAGGACTTGTTAGTAAACACAGCTACTTTTTGACAATATTCTAATAAATTTTCAGTAGGTTTACAGTAAATTGCTAATGCCTGAAACTTCAGTAACATTTTGCTCAATTTAGTAATAATTATGGTAAATTAAAAATTCATTGTCTTGCAAGTTTACAACATGCAGATTTGATTTATATTAATTGCATCGAACATTTTACCAAGATGGAAATATATTTGTAACAAGTTTCTACCAGTTGTCAGCAAACACAGCTACTTTTGACAAACTTCTAATAAATGTTCAGTAGGTTTGCACTAAATTGTTAATACCTGAAACTTCAGTAAGTTGTTGCAAGTTTTACTGAAAATTATAGTTTAGAAATTCTTTGTCTGTAAGTTTATGACACGGAAATTTAGAATAATTGTTTCCAACATTTTTATTCAGATTTAAATACATTTGTAACAAGTCTGCAAGTTTGCATTATTTAAAAAGCAATGCAGTAAATCGTTTGAGTACCTATATCTTTTATGAAGCCTTCAGTTTTAGCCAGATCGAAAAACATTTGCAACAAATTGTTAGCAAAGTTTTTCAGGACTTGACAGCAAGTACAACTAGTTTTTGACGAGTTTCTAGTACTTAAACCTCAATTAGGTTGGCTAACAATGCTTAGTAGCTGAAACTGCGGTAAATGTTTGTAGTTTTCTGTAAAATGTTAGTAAATTAGAAATTCTTTGTCTGCAAGGCTCCAATATTTTTTCAAGAAAATGTCAGAGATATTCCTAAGCGTGACAAAAAATTTACGAAAATAAATCTTTTATGAAGCTTCCAACAAATGTATAATAGTAGTTTCACACATTTTTAGCCAGATCGAAATACATTTGCAACAAGTTGTTAGCATGCAAGTTTTCTAGAACCTGTCAGCAAATAAAGCTAATTTTAGATAAGTTTCTAGTAAATTTTGAGTAGGTGTGTAGCAAATTGATAATACTTAAAACTTCAGGAAATTTGTGAACAGTTTTCTACAAAATGTTACTAATTTAAATTAGAAATGATCTTTTCTGGAAGTTTGAAATACTTTTCAAGAAATTACGTATTCGCAAGCATGCAGCAAATGTTCTAAACATTTGCGGTAAATCGTTTGCGTATACTTTTTATGAAACCTTCAGTAAATTTTCAGAAATCTTAGAATGATTGTTTCGAACACTTTTAGTCAGGTCGAAATACATTTGCAACAAACTGTTAGCATTCAAAGTTTCTGCACGTTTTCTAGGACGTGTCAGCAAATACAGCTATTTTCTGACGAGTTTCTAGTAAACCCTGAGTAGATCTACAGCAAATAGAACTTCACACTTCAGGGAATTTTTGCAGAGTTTGCTGTTGAATGTTAGTAAATTAGAAATTCTTTGTCAGCTACTTTGCAATATTTTTCAAAAAAATTGCAGGAATATTCGCAAACATCCAACCAATTTTCATAAAATCGTTTGAGTCAACGTTTTATGAAGCTTTCACAAAATTTCAGAAAATTTAAAATAATTGTTTCGAAGATCGTCATCTAGATCGAAATACAATTTCAACAAGTTGTTAGCATGCAAAGTTTCTGCAAGTTTTCCAGAACGTGTCAGCATACAGCTACTTGCTGACAAGTTTCTAGTAAACCCTCAGTAGGATTGAAGTAAATAGTTAGAACCTAAAGCTTCAGGGAATTTTTGCAGAGTTTGTTGTGACATTTTAGTAAATGAGAAATTCTTTGCCAGCTACTTTGTAATACTTTTCAAGCAATTTGCTGATATATTCTCAAACATGCAACAAATTTTCATACAATCGTTTGAGTAAATGTTTTATAGAGCTTTCAACAAAATTTCAGAAAATTTAGAATAACTGTTTCGAAGATTGTTATCTAGATCGAAATACAATTTCAACAAGTTGTTACTATGCAAAGTTTGTGCAAGTTTTCCAGAACGTGTCAGCCAGCATACAGCTACTTTCTGACAAGTTTCTAGTAAACCCTCAGTAGGTTTGCAGTAAATAGTTAGAACCTAAAACTTCACGGAATATTTGAAGAGTTTGTTGTAAAATGTTACTAAATTAGAAATTCTTTGTCAGCTACTTTGTAATACCTTCCAAGTAATTTCCAGACATATTCCCAAACATGCAACAAATTTTTATACAATCGTTTGAGCCAATGTTTTATGAAGCTGAAAATTTAGAATAACTGTTTCGAAGTACGCTTTGCAACAACTTGTTAGCGTGTTTTGACAGTTTTATCAAAATTTTAAGTAGATGTGCAAAAAACTGTTAATACCTAAAATTTTTGTACATTTGTGCAAAGTCTGCTGCAAAATGTTAGCAAATTAAAAATTCTTTGTATGCTAGTTCGCAATATCTTTTCAAGAAATTTCAAAACATATGCGCAATAAAGCAACGAATTTTCTGGAATTATGCATTTAGTCATTTGAGTAAAGCTTTTATGAAGATTTTGGTAAATTTTCAGTAGTTTTACAATAGTTGCTTCGATTATTTTTAGCCATATCGAAATTTGCAAGATTTTGATAGAAAGGTTTTTTCAAATTTACATGGATTTTTCACCAAATACAGTTACGTGTTTAGAAGTTTATAGTAAACCTTCAGTAGGTTTGCAGCAAATGCATAGCACCTGAAACTTTGGTGTATGTTTGCAGTTTGCTGTAAAATTTTAGTAAATTGGAGACTACATGTCTGCAGGTTTGCAATATCTTTTCAAGAAATGTACAGACATATTTCCAAACTTGCAATAATTTTTTTTTTAATTTCTAGTAAATCGTGTGGGTGAATCTTTTATGAAACTTTCAGTTCATTTTCAGCAAACTTCGAATGATTGTTTCGAAGAGCTTTAGCCAGATCGAAAAACATTTGCAACAAGTTTTTCAGGACTTGACAGCAAATATAGCTAGTCTTTAACGAGTTTCTAGTAGGTTTGCTAAAAATGCTTAGTAGCTAAAACTGCGGTAAATGTTTGCAATTTGCTGTAAAACGTTAGTAAATTAGAAATTCTTTATCTGCAAGTTTCCAATGTCTTTTCAGGGAATTTACAGATATATTCCCAAGCGTGACATCAAATTTCTGAAAATAAATCTTTTATGAAGTTTCCAATAAATTTTGAATAATAGTTTCGCACATTTCTAGTCAAATTGAAATAGATTTGCAACAAGTTGTTAGCATGCAAGTTTTCCAAGACCTGTCAGCAAATGCAGCCAATTTTTGATAGGTTTCTAGTAATTCCTCAGTAGGTTCCGAGCAAATAGAACCTAAAACTGTGAAATGTTAGTTAAGTAGAAATTCTTTGTCTTCTACTTTACAATATCTATTTGCAGACATATTCGCAAAACATTCAACACTTTTCATAAAATCGTTTGAGTAAATGTTTTATGAAGCTTTCCTGAAAATTTCCGAAAATTTAGAATAACTGTTTCGAAATACATTTGCAACAACTTGTTAGCAAGTTTTTCAGGACTCATCAGCAAATACGAGCCCTAAAAACTATATGTTCGGCCATTTCATAATTTCTATCTAAATAATGCTTTAACATATACTGTTACCAGCACAACCTATTTATTATTGTTTTCATAGATTTTGGAATCGCCAGTATTCTGGTTGCACTATGGTGATAAAATATAATACAAAATTACAATTTATGTTTGTCAAAAAAAAATTGTGTTGCGCTAATACCGACAATTAAATCTTGGGCCAAAATAATATGCATTTTAGATATATCACCAAATTAAAATCTAGATAGCTTTAGATGCTGTTTTGACGTTTAGGCAAACAAAAACATCTTGTTAACCCATATTTTAGTATATAAGTTTGGACGGGGGAAAAAATGAAGCAAATTGCCAGAGACTTGCAATTATCAAAATCTACGGTAACTGCCATAATAAAATCATATGGTGAAAACGGTAACACAGATATTAAGGGAAAAAGCTCAGGACGTCCGTGTTTAGTTTCGGATCGACAAAGAAGAAAGCTAGTTAAAACCTGCAAAAATAACAGAAGGGGTACTTTAAGAGAAATAACGGCTGAGTGGAATCAGGCCACAGGAGTGTCTCTTTCGAAGGAAACTTGCAGAAAGTGGATACATAAGAGTGGCCTGGGTTTTTATAAGGTAATTTTATCGATGTCAAATTTTTCATTATTATAGAGATAGAAATATATAACCGTATATAACATTTTAGGCCAAAGAAAAACCATTATTGACCCAACGTCAGAAAAAGAACCTTTTGGCTTGGTGTAAGGAACGGCGATCATGGACACAGAGCAGTGACGGTATTCGATTATTTTCAGTGACCAGTCGAAATTTGATGTGTGTGTGGGGGATAATCAAAAAAGAGTAATTAGAAACAAGAAAGAGGCGTTTCATAAGGATTGTTTACAACGCACTGTCAAGTTTCTTTCGGAGCTTATGATATGGAGTTGTGTCTCCGCAAAGGGCGTAGTTCATCAGCGGAACCGTTAACGCAGTAAACTACCAAGAGATACTAGAAAATAACTTAATTCCCAGTATTGACAAATTGTACCCTGCGGTGCAATTTATCTTCAAACAAGATGGAGCATCAAGCCATACAGCTAAAACCACCGGAATGTGGTTTGAAAACCATAATATTACAGTATTGGATTGGCCTTCGAGCAGTCCAGACTTAAACGTCATTGAAACCCGTTGGCACAAAATGAAACAGAAACTGAGAAACAATCCACAGAGAACTCAGGAAGGTTTGAGGTCTAAACTTCAAGAAGTATGGGACTGAGTGACAGCAGAAGAGTGTCAATCCCTTGTAAATTCTATGCCTAAAAAAATTCGAGCAATAATTGCAGCAAAAGGCGATGTTACGCCCTATTAAATTGTTAAATTGTTACTTCTTACTATGAAATTTTATTTTGGCCGAACATTTAATTGTACGTTTTAGTTCAATAAAATTTTTTTTACAAAAAAAAAAAGTGATGTTCTTGTATATTTTATTATCATAGAGTAGCCAGAATCACGGTGATTCTAAAATTAAAAAAATAAATACATTAATAAATATATTTTACCAGTAACAGTACATTGAGAAAAAAAATTAGATAGAAATTATGAAGTGGCCGAACATATAGTTGTTAGGGTTCGTACAACTAATTTTTGACAATTGTTACTAAATTTTCAGTAGGTGTGCAGCAAATTGTTAAAACTTTTTTTTTTATTTTGTGCACAGTTTGCTAAAACATTTTAGTAAATTAGAAATTCTTTGTCTGGGAGTTGGTAACATCTTTTCAAGAAATTTGCAGACATATTCGCAAGCATGCAATAAATTTTTTGAAAATGTGTAACTCTTTTGAGTAATGCTTTTACGAAGATTTCGATAAATTTTCAACAAATTTACTTTGATCATTTTTAGTCAGATCTAAATACATTTGCAATAATTTGTAGTGAAGTTTTTCAAGTCTGCAGGGTGTGTCATCAAATACAAGTTGGCAAGTTTGTAATAAACCTTTTGTAGGTGTGCAACAAATGCTTGCAGTTTGCTGTAAAATGTTGGTAAATTATAAACTCCTTATGTGCAACTTTGCAATATCTTTTGAAGAGATTTTTAAACATATTCGTCAGCATGCAATAAATTTTCAGAAAATATGCAGTAAATCGTTTGAGTAAAGCTTTTGGTAAATTTTCAGCAAACTTAGAATTGAAACAATAAAGAAGCCGACCTGCGATTAATTAATAAAATTGATCGATGTAGTAAAAATCGCAGATCAACCCCCCTACCGTTTATACACCATGGCAGCTCTGAAAACTCTTTACTCACCGCGATGGCCCTATCTAACTCAAATTTCGGCGGCCTTGGATCGTAGGTTCAAATCATCAGCTGTGTACCCTGGAATGTCTTCAAAAAAGGAAAGGAAATGGAAATGGGCGCCAGAAATCAAAAGATTTCAAATAATAAGAGGAAATAAACTACAAGTGACTAGCGTTTAATTAATAATCAATAAAATAGTCTTATAGTGCCAGTAGTAAATAATCAGAATAATTAAAATGCAAATAATGTTATAACAAAATTGTGTACGTAAACTGAAGGTTGCGACACGCATAAAATTAAAAACCCCTTTCGGGTTATTTTAATAAGTTTACCAACAAATCATTCGTGAGATAAGCTTATCACAGTCATTTAATAAATCCTTCTGTTTAGGCTATTGAAAATAAAAAAGCGTGACTGTACCTTTTACAGAGGGTCGAAATACATCAAAATAGCAACTTTAAATACTGAGCATAATTAACTATAAGCATAAAAATTTAAATGTTTTAAAGCAAGAGCGTGTATGGAATTGAACATTACATGTTAATAATGGAAAAACGTATGAATTTAAATTCCAAATAATTACTGGTTTAAAATGTATAAAAGTAATGAAGATACGATAAATCCCGGAATAACACAAACTAACCTCGCTTCTCCAACGCTCATAAACGGCTAACAGGCAAACGCCGGCCGGGGTGGCTGCACCCTTCGGTTCAAAATAAGCTGGTCGTGAACTGCACATAATGAACGAAGTCGCCGTGGATGCAAATTATAGCAAAGGCACCCTTCGAACGGCAGCAACTAAGCAGAGCGCCAGCAGTTGTCGAAAATGCGATAAGGCTAGCGGCTTGGCCTCCGAGAAAAACTCGTGGTTGAAACTGGTAATAAAGAGCTAAGAAAAAATTTAATTACTATGGAGATAATAAAACAGAAAAGCGCCATCGTACCTGATCAAAATCAGCCCTAGGAAACACACCCTGCTCATTAGATTAATTGAGCGCACGTAATTTGACTTGAACAAACATAATTTAACCACGCCGGTCACGGCGGGCCAAAAATAGCAAGTGCGAGGTACGAACAATTCGTTCACAAAGGAAGACTCGCACTCTGATAAGAGATAGCGCGGGTCGAGAGTTCATCGCGCGAAAGAAAGCACTCGAACCAGGTACAAAATGCGCTGGTTTGGAAAATTTAAGAATTTGAAATGCAAAGGATTTATAATTCAACTAAAAATATACAGGTTAAGCCTGAAATAATTGGATAACTGGAGAAACAATTAGGCGAAGCCAAAAAATTGTTTCAGAATGATTCTTTCGAATACTTTGAGTCAGATCTTTTTTCATATATATTGCAAATTTACAATCTACTCTAATATTACAGTGTAATAAGTAACTAGTATGAAGGTGAAAAGGTTAAAGTTAGGCACCACCCATTGATGGTTCTCTGAAATTTAATTTGGAAGATCTTCTGGCCACAATCTTTTCACTCTTCTCTCTGCTAGTTCTTGATTGAAGAGCTCGCCTATTAGTTGATTAGTATATCCAATGCATCTGTTTTTGTATTTGATAGCATGAGGTTAGATTACATCTCTGATAAATAGTATTTCAAGATCATCATGAATAATTTAATTGAGTCAGATCGAAAAACATTTACAAGTTGTTAGCAAAGCTTTTGCAAGTTTACAAGGATTTGGCAAAAAATTCAGATACTTTTTGACAAGTTTCTAGTAAATCCTCAGTAGGTTTGCAGCAGACATTCAGTGGTACCCAAAACTTCAGTCAGTTTTTCCAGTTTGAGTAAATTTTTCATGAAACTTTCAGAAAATTTTAGTAAATTTGTAATGATTCATGCATTTAGCAAGATTGAAATACATTAAGATAATCTCTGAAACTTCTTTGTGGCGTGAATTCATAATTCATTTTCTTATATGGGTATTTCGCCACTCTGCAAATGTCAGAAATTCATTGGAGGTTGGTCGTTTTTTCTTCCAGTGAAAAAAAGATAAGTTCTTGTTAGTTTTAATTGTTATTCGTTGATAACGAGGGCAGATTGTCCCTCGAAACGTTCGTTGTTAATATTTTCGTTATTTAATATTTTAATTTGCAGAGTGGCGAAATACCCATATAAGAAAATGAATTATGAAATACATTTTCAATAAGTTGTTAGCAAAGTTTATGCAAGTTTACAAGAAAGTGTCAACAATACAGCTAGTTTTTGACAAGTTTCTAGTAAACCCTCATTGGGTTTGCAGCAAATAGTTAGTACCTAAAACTTGAGTACATTTTTCCAGTGTTTGTTGTAAAATTAGAAATCCTTTGTTTGCAAGTTTGCAAGGAATTTGCAGATAATTTCCTTAACATGTTTTTTTTTTAAATATACAGTAAATCATATGCGAAAACCTTTTATGAAGATTTCAGTACATTTTCAGCAAAGTTTGAATGATCTTTTGATTAACCAGTTAAAAATACATTTGCAACATGTTGTTATCAAAGTTTTTGCAAGTTTGACAGTACTTGTCAGCGAATGCAGTTACTGTGACAAGTTCCTAGTAAACTTTCACTATAGTTGCAGCAAATTTTTTACAGCTATACCTGCAACAAAATATCACACAGTTTTCTGCAAAACGTTAGTATTTTACAAATTACTTGTTTGCAAGCTTGTAGCATTTTTATAACAAATTTGCAAATAAAAATTGCCATAACTAGAGATTTTCACTTAATCTGCAATTTGTTGATGAAGAATTTTTAGTATTTTGTATGTAGACCCAATTAAATTCTACAATTTTTAAACTGACCTCCAGTAAACTTTTACCAAGCTTGTGCAAACATTATTTTTAAATTTGCAGCAAATGTATAGCAAACTTCTGGTAACTAACCCTGACATTTGATAATGAGCAATGCCATCAATGTTTTGGTTTAATATACGCGATTTTAGTTCCGTATGAGGCGTTTTGTTTAATACTCATAATTTTACACGTTAAAGTCTTGCGACTTTACGAACTTATATTACATTTTCACAAGCTCTTGACCATTATCAGAACGAATGCAATCAATGGTTATGTTAAGTTAGCTTGTATAGTGTTGCTTGTTACTAAGGGCCTCTCATTAAACTGGCCTTTAAGTTTCTAACGATTTTTTACATTATCTGTGAATTTTGTCGTTGACACAGTTATTGGAGTTTCTTGTAATATACTCGACCACTGAAAAGGTCACCGTTTTCCATGCTGTTTCAGCAACTACTAACCTTCTGTACTACTCTTGTAGGTTTTATGCCTAAGGTTACTCTATCTGTGTACATTTCGATTATCTTTCAGCTGTATGTGTGCACATCAGGACGTTTTAAATAAAATTGTAATATTTGGGAGTATAATCTGATTTTTATTACTTGTTTTGAGTTTTATTTGTGCAATAAAGTTTTAAAACTTTGACTCTTCGGTTTAATTAATATGTATGCATATTGAACTTTTGAATTTTTCAACACTTCGCAACTTGTGGTAATTTTGACTATTGTACTTGAAGGGACTATATAATCATTTCACTATTAATGCTATGAATACCTAAAAACTAAAGACTGTCATGGCAACAACAAGCCATTATTTTCCATATTGAGCTTTACATAATCATTTCTTTTTGCATGTCCTTGATAGCGTTAGAATTTAAATTAGTTGAGATTATAAATCTACTTATACCGGGTGAGTTTTTTAAAGTGTTACAATGCAATATCTCGAGAACAGTTTTAAATATTTTGATCAAATTTTGGTGAGGTATTAGGGATATGGGGGTACATATTTGAACATATTTTTTGCATTTTACCCCTATCTCTGTTTTGAGGGGGGGAGGGTAACTTTGCAATTTTACATAAGATAATGAAATTTTGTTTCTAAAATTCGAACCTACGTAAGAAACTACGTATGTGTACAAAAAATTTTTGGATTTACTGTCTCGCTTATGGAATTATGATTAACTAAATTTTGATTGAATTTAAAAAATAAATACATATTACGAATAAATCAAGTTCACTTATTTTAGAATTATTATTCGTTTCCACGGATATGAGTTATTTTTACATAAGTCAGTTGAGAATGTTGACGTTTTAACGATTATTATTCTTTGTTATTTTATAATCTAATAAATCGTAATTCCGTAATCGAAAAAGCAAATCAAAAATTTGTATGCACACCTATGTAGTTTTTCACGTAGATTCGAATTTTCGAAACAGAAATACATCATCTCATTTAAAATTCCAAAGTTACCCCCCACCACTCAAAACAGAAAGAGGTGTAAAATGTAAAAAATATTGTGAAATATATCCCCTCATATCCCTATCACCTCACCAAAATATCATGAAAATATTTAAAACCGTTCTTGAGATATTTCCTTGTAACACTTTGAAAAACTCACCCGGTATGTGTAAGGTTAAGATATTTAGATAGGTATAGATATAATGGCAACCAACTCTTTTTTAGTATTTTTCTTCTTCTGCCAAAAAATTAGGAAGTTTTCGAGGAGTGAACGTAATTTTCGTAGAGCAACATAAAAGGCAATACAAATTTAGGGTAAAATCTATTTTATTTTGAAAAATAAAAGGACGTAAAAACCATTCTTATATACGGATTAGTCGAGGCTTTCAACATATCTGTTTATTTCGTCAACCACTGAGATTTCTTAACGGACAGGAATTTATACAGGTTTGGGAACAAAAAGTAATCGTTGGTACCCAGATCATCCAGTGAATACGGTGGATGGGGGACCAGCTGGATCAGGACGTTTTCACTGTATCAATCAACCTAATCCTTATTCATAGTTAAAAATGGAATCCTTCTTAAACATGACAAGACATTTAAGTGAAATGTCCTTACACATACGCATTGCGGCAGCTAACGACAACAGATTTATATCCAAACCATTGGTAACTATATTATATTATGTGCCCGTTTAATTGACCTGTCGTCTCAGCTACATGACACACTTTAAATGTCGGTCAAAACAATAATTCGGACTTCTTCAACGATTTGTGGAGTAACCGCGATTGACGAGCGTCCACTGCGGGGTTCATCTTCACCTCTCAGATGACCATGCTGAAACATTAGAACCCACTCGTTAAATATTTGCAGTAACTCTTTCCCAAATACGTAATACATATCTACATTTACGGTGTGGCAAAGGTCAATAGGCAAGACAGGTAACTAAAACAAATATTCTTATATTGCATGCAAATCAAGAAGCTAATACTTACCTGAATAAACACCTTGTAATTGCTTGGTTTGTTCAATAGTAAATGTGTAATTGAGGTCACTACATAGTGTAAAAACGTTTGTGTTTCAATATGATTTAACTAATTTTGCGTAGGATCCAATGGCAATTTAATTAAATTATTATATTACCCAAGAGGTTAGGTCCCGAGTGGTGTAACTTGAACAAGCGTCCACGTTCGATCAGCAGAGTTAAGCAACGCTCTATCTGGTCGGAACTTGGATGGGAGTTCCACGGCTGCACTTCTCGGCGCCTCGTGGTACGGCTGTCACGGAAATAGTTGGTTCCGGATGTCATAATAACATCATGACAGTCGTTAGTGGGGTTGGAAGTCCTCATAACTGCACAGCGACGCCTATAATTGGCCTAACGGCTGTTGGCCGAGTGCGAATTAAATTAAATTAAATTAAATTAAATTAAAGAGTAGAGACCCTACCCTGACTTACTTATTCGTGTTCTACCGTGCTAGTCGTTTAGTATAAATATTTAGCGATTAGCATTAAGAGCAGAAACGTGGAAATTAAATTTGAACTTTATATATCTATAAGCATTTTTGAGTAGCTACAAAAATGTAAATTAAAAAATAAAGAGTAAAGTAGTTGTAAAAATTCAAGCCCAGATTAATTTTAATATATATAGCAAGTTTTTACAGCTAACGCTGCCTGCCTTAGTTTGACCAGATTCTTCATCCATTTCTGTATTCCCACTCTCTGCTTTTCAGGCCTCTGTTTTCTATCGCTTCTTCTACCTCGTCTCTCCACTACCTTCTAACACTTCCCCTTTTTCGTCTTCCTACGGACATCACCCTATGATTTATGTAATCCATCTGTTTCTTCCAGGTTTTAGAACATAACCATACCATAGCAGCCTGTTTTCTTCTATATAGTGAATTATATCTTGTTAAATATCCGTTCTTCTTCTGATCTCTTTGTTGGTTATTCTATTGATTCTTGTAACACCACAATAGATGCTCCAATACTGCATTTCCGTTGCTGTTATCTTCTTTTTTGTCTTAAACTTGTAATATTGCCTCATGGTTTCTAATTTTGCCGCTTCTTTTCATTTGTATGTACAACGTGACGAGAGTTTCTCCGTATTTTTTCTATTATGCTTTTACTGTTGTCGAATACTCGGTATTCTTTCGTTTTGATGTATAGTTCTTGAGCTCTTCTTTTTTCTTAATGATGAGGCACCTTCTTTATGCTATGCTTTTTCTCATCGATGTTATAGTTTATTTTCCAATTCTATACCGTTCCTTTTTTTTCAATTGTAGTCTATTTGACACATGAAGCTGTAGTAGATTGTATCTTCTATATTTTTAACCTCCACCTTTGCCTCTATATTCTTTATATTATCTTTCATATTGCTTGAAGCTATTTTTTACCTTCTTTTGGTATTCGAATACTACTTTTATGATTTTGTTTTTACTTTGTCATATTCTTTTTTTAGCGGTGTTGTTTTTTAACGTTTGAAAATTAAATAATATGAGTTTCGCACCTTCTCAGTAGGCGATTAATGGAGACGATAAGTATATTTTTAACCTGTCTGCTTGACAAGTCAATAGGTCGTAGCTTTTTCTTGTGAATATTTATCTATGTTCGAGAATTTTACCGGGGTTGGCAACTTATTTCGTTTCCTTGGGGAAACAAGAGAGATGCGAATTGAAAAATAACGAAGGTAAACATACGTGTACAAAAAACTGTTTAGGAAATTTGGTTGAGTCTTGAGATCCCATTTTGTTGGTGTTATGTGTACAGAGTCGTTAGTGGCTCTTGTTCAGGTTGGAGCTTGTAATGGACTGTATGAATTTATTTTGGACAAATTACAGGATATGTCTTAGGGGTGCAGAAATTAAAAAGGGTGCAAACCAACGGTCTCGTGGGGACTCACACGAGATGATGTAGCAAAAGACCTGGGGTCCGTTAGGCAGCGTGAACACAGTGAAACAAGATTTCAAGCTGTATTAATTTAATGACTAGTTCTTTCCTATTTATATACATAAAAATACTGACTTAGCTTACAAAGTTTAATATTTGCCCTAGTTCAACTCCTATTTCTACGTGCGTGTCTAATTTCATAATAAACAAACTTGCAGAGTGCAGAATTGCAGGCCGTTCACCGGGTCATTCGAGCACTGATTACATTACTGCTGACGCTTTGTTAAGCATTTTCCGTATGCAATATGTGTTTGTGAAATACACGCCTAATTAAATTAAAAGGATTAAATTTTATGTTTGGTTCCTAAACATTCTGCCGAGCGACGATGGGCCGGGAAGGTGTGGCTGATTCTGTCTCTCCATCTTCCTCGTCTGGTGGCAGTGGTTGTAACCTGAAGCCTTCCGACGGGTCTGATTTTGGCCGTGGCTGCGGTCTCCTGTTCTTTCTCCAGTATTTCCATAATGTCCAGATGATACAACCTGATACTAAAATACAGTTTGTAGTACCGGTGTTCACCATGATGGTATGTCGATGGTGCCAAAATCGATAGTCCTGATGTAACTGCAACTCATCTTCTTCTTCTTGTAGGCGTTGAAAATGATCGGACGGTAGCAACACAGGTTCCTCCATTTGCAATTGAGGGTGGCTGCTTGAATTCTGCAAAGTAGTGTTAATAATTACTTGCATTGGTTTTTTGAACCCAGCTATGACAGGAGTAGTAGTGAATAGCTGAGTATGCAAAATAGTCCGTTTTGTGTATATAGTACAATCTGGGGATATTTGGATTATGCCAACATCTTGAATCTTCACATCTTCTCGATTCCCGCTGCATTGTACTGCTGCTGTTGTGGGTTGATTGGGAATAAATAACCATGTATTGGCGGCGTACAGTTTCTTCCATACCAGTGTCTTAGCTGTAAACTGATGGACCAAACATTTGATCTTGTTCAATCGCTGATAGATCTCGTCAATGATGCAATTAGGATTGTCTTCAATACTTCGAACTGCGGATGGCCTGCATAGGTAAAGATGTTTTCCTATTGGCTCGATCTCCTTTAACTTGTCTTCTTGGATTTCAAAATAGGTTTGTTCGTTGTAGTTGATAGCTAAAAACTCCATTGGCAAGTTCAGCGATGCGTAGGTTCCATTTCCCTTCTTTACTGGAATTGGAGTTGGTTTTATTAAGTTGTATTCCCGCTTCTCAGTTATGTGAAAATAACTGAAGATCTCGATTGATTCATTGTTGATGCTAACTTCCATCTTGTGCGTTGGTGTAGTAAGAATCTCTAGGTTTGCCATCTCTTGTAAGTAGTTGGTAGCCATCCGATATGATGTCAACACATGTATGTTTACCTTGTTGTCGTCCGTCTTCTTGTACCAAGGTTCCATCTCATTGATTGCTAGCAACCCTTCATTGAGTTTTCTTCGAAAATTATCCAACTTCTGGAATATTCTGGCTTCAGTCTCATTTAGAGTTGCTGCAGTTGACAACATGATCTTGGTCTGATGATTAGGTGAATGTATTAATTCTAGTTGATTTTTCTCCAATGATTCGATGTCATGGTAAGCTTGCTTCTCATATTCCAGATGATCTGTCGTTGCTGCTCTCTCAGGTGATGATTTAATTCCTTGCAATGGGATTCTGCAGATAATACCAGTGCCTTGTCGCATAAGGTATCCATTTGTTGGAGTGTCTTGTTTATATCTTCTTCATCTACTTGGATGCTGGAGATGTTCACTGCTACTTCGATCCTGAAGTTTCCCCTCGAGAGTTTTGCGTGGCCAAGTTCTTCAATGAATAGGCCAGGTGATGGATACTTTACTGTATACGACCCCTTAGTTGCCGAAATTATGGTGCATAATGTAAGTAAGAGTGTTATAGTTTTTGTTACTCTTGACACTCCACTACCCCTGCTTTGATTTCTTCTTCCTTCCTCTGCCTCCTGTCTTGGTAACGGAATGAGCTTGGTAATAGGATACTTGAGAATTGTGTCTCCCTTTGTCTTAACGGTTGCAACTCTGACAATTTCATCTGTACCTGGATGCACTTCTGTCACTCTTGCTAAAGGCCATCGATTGGGAGGACTGTTTTCATCCTTTTGTAACACTAGATCCCCTACTTGCAAATTCTCTTCCTTCGAAGTCCATTTCGTTCTGCGTTGTAAACCAGATAGGTATTCCTTAGACCATATTTTCCAAAAGTCGTTTTTCAACTTTTGAAGTAGTTTCCATATTGTCAGTGTTTCTGAATGTACTTCTAATGGTGGTTCATTTGGTGTTATAAGTTCCCTTCCAATTAGAAAATGGCCAGGGGTCAACGCTACCACATCGTTAGGATCTGTGGTTAATAGACAAAGTGGTCTCGAATTGAGACATGCCTCTATTTGGTACAGGAGGGTCGATAGTTCTTCAAACGTGAGGGTACTGTTCCCTACAATCCTTTTCATGTGATACTTTGTTAACGTCACCGCTGCTTCCCAGATTCCTCCAAAGTGGAGAGCTGCCGGTGCTATAAAGTGCCACGGGATTCCTTCTTGAGTAAGTTTTTCTTGAACGCTAGAGTCTCCTAGAGTTTTATTGAAGTCGTTCTGCAGAACTCTATTTGCTCCTACAAATGTGGTTCCGTTATCGCTATAGATATGAAGGCATGTTCCTCTTCTGGATGTAAATCTTCTGAAGGCTGCCAAAAAGGCGTTTGTTGTTAGACCACTGACAGCCTCCAAATGATCTGCTTTGGTAGCCAAACATACAAAGATGACAATATATCCTTTGTATGACTTATTCCCTCTTCCTTTTGCGGTTCTGATCTGTATCGGCCCTGCATAATCCAGTCCAGTGTGAGAAAATGGCAGGGACGGCGTTACTCTAGGCTCAGGTAAATTTCCCATGAGTTGCTGCAACGGTTGTCTTCTGAATGCAAAACATTTCATACAGGTGTGAATTTCTTTGCGTATTATTTTCTTCACATTGATTATCCAGAATTTTGTACGGATGTATGCTGCTGTAGCTTGACTTCCGCCATGTAGCAGTTTCTGATGGACGTCTCTCACTATTAGGTGGGCTAGATGACTATTATGGGGAATGAGAATAGGATGTTTCTCATTATATGGCAACATTGAATTTTGAAGTCGTCCTCCCATCGATGAATGGTCGTAATGGTGCCAATGAACTTTTTGTTTGAACCAAAATGTTTTTCTTCAAGGTTTGAATCTCTGTTGCCCAGCTGCGTGCTTGCACTATACGGATGATTTGAATGAGGCAATTGTTGAGTTCTGCTGCCATAGGGTATTCGGTCGGAAACGGTTGTCTTCTGCATTTTTGAGCAAACCTGTTACAGTATGCAGTGACCCGCAGTAACTTCTGCAGTGACGAATATTTGGATAAGATGTCCAATTCTTCTTTTGATGCGATAAACGCTTGGACGTGAATTTTTGCCTCTTCTGTAGCTGTTATGGGAATAGTTGTTTCCGTAAGTGGCAAAGGATTAGTTCGTAACCATTGCGGGCCGTTCCACCACAATAGATGATGCTGTAGTTTGACAGGAGTGAGCCCTCGGGATACAGCGTCTGCTGGATTGTCCTCTGAGCGCACATGATGCCAATTTCCGCTGGGGTTACTTCCAATATTTCTGTTACCGTGTTTGCAACAAATGTTATCATGGAATCTGACCACGCGAAGATGGAGATGCTGGGGATGTCCAGTGCACTAATAGCTTCCTTCAACATTTTTGCTGCTAACGATGCTGCACATAACTCCAGCCTTGGCAACGTTTTCTTCATCTTTATAGGTGAAACCTTTGATTTGGCTGTCAATAGACTTACTTGAATGCGTCCGTCTTGAGACATTACCCTGCGGTAAATTACAGCACAGTAAGCTTTTGCGACGCATCACAGAATGCATGCAGCTCCATTTCCCGGATGCTGCTGTGGTACCCTAACCATCTTGGAATAGATATGCCTTCAACCAATGGTAAATCTTCTTGAAACTGCTTCCACTCGTTCATTATTTCTGTGGCCACTGGTTGATCCCATGATTGCTGTTGTAACCAAAGTTGTTGAATTATTAATTTGGCTTTTATTACAATTGGCGCTAACCATCCTAATGGGTCAAACAAGCGGGATATTTCTGACAAGATTACCCACTTTGTAGGATTTGCATCAGCTCGAAGACTGACTAGAAACTTAAATTCGTCTGACTTTGGACTCCAGTGTACTCCCAAGGTTTTCCTTGTGTCTCCTTCGTCGATCACGAGTAAGTTCTTGTCCTGTAAGTTATCTGGCAATTCTTCAACAAGAGCTGCGCTGTTGCTTGCCCATTTTCTGAGGGTAAACCCTCCATTTTTACTTCCTTTTACAATAAAGGAAGTATTGGATTCACCCCAAAAATTCGAAATTGAGTTTTCAACAGATCTTCACGTTTTAGAGTCCCCTGAACCCAAAAAACATATTTTTTTTCATTGGTCTGTCTGTCTGTGTGTCTGTCTGTGTGTCTGTCTGTGAACAGAATATCTTAAAAAAGGGAAAGAGGGAAAGAGGTATGGCGTTGAAACTTCATATATAAGTTTTGTGTACTATATAGATGCGACAGCAAGCTTTTGAAGAAAATCTCTTAACCGAAAGTAGGTGTTTACTCTTGTGATTTTTCAGTTTTTTTTCGATTTGTTCAAAAACGGCTTTAACGATTTTTTTTAAACGTTACATTTTTATTACATTTTTAATGTGTATTGATGTGAGATAGGTGATTTTGCAGTTGAATACTTCTAAAATGGGTTTCTTTTGTTTCTTTTTCTATTTTTTCTATTAACTGCTATTTTAACTAGAAGACCCGGTATATTATTACATTTTTAAATTCAGCTTAAAATTCTCTATTTTGTACCGTTTTTGTAAAATTTGTAATTTTTGAAAATTTTTGACAAATGCTTAAAAATTTAAAATCAAATTTTTGGCTAATTATAAGATCACTGTAAAAGGAAGTTGTGTGCGTGTATCACACCAGATTTTTTAACATATTGCTTAGACTTACTTGGAGATGCCTAGCTTCTTCTATGGAGTCAGTTCCCGACATTAAATCATCCACGTAGAAGTCCTTGGTTGCTACTTCTGCAGCCATTGGGTACATTTGTCTTTCATCCTCGGCTAGCTGCAAAAGGGTACGGATTGCCAGGTATGGTGCTGCTGTTGTTCCATAAGTTACAGTGGTGAGTTTAAATTCTTGAATAGGTTCGTCTGAAGAAAACCGCCATACTATCCTTTGGAGGTCCTGATCTTCTTTGGCTATCTTAATCTGACGATACACCTTTTCAATATCTGCCGAAAAAACAAACTTGTGTTTTCTCCACCTCAGCAGGATATGCTTCAAATCTTGTTGTAGTCTTGGTCCAGCAGTCATTAGCTGGTTTAAGCTAAGTCCAGTAGTGGTCTTCGAGGAAGCATCATAGACTACCCTTAATTTCGTGGTTGTGCTGTCTTCCTTTACTACTGCTTGATGAGGGATGAAGTAGGTTTTTCGTATATTGGCTCCTGGTTGAACGCGTTTTATATGTCCCAGTTCTAAGTATTCCTTCATGAAGGTTTTGTATTCTTTACCTAGAACTGTATCTTCTTCTAACAGTTTCTCCAGTTGAATGAACCGTGCGATTGCCTTTTTTCTCGAATCCCCAAGCTTTTCTATTGGTTCCTTGAACGGAATTTTTACTGTATATGTACCATCAGCATTTCTCTGGTGGTTGCAGTTGTAGAATTCTTGGCATTCCCTGTCTTCGTTGGACATCATCTTTTCTGGTACAACTTCTTCAATTTCCCAAAATGTTGTGAGTTGTTCATCTTCTGCAGCACATGCGACCATGCTAAGAATTTTCCTTTCTTCTGATGGTGCTGTTGCATTCCCCGTGATGATCCATCCAAGTTCCGTGTTTTGCGCTAATAGGCCTCCGTTGAATTTTCGTACTCCTTCCACAATGATTTCCTTGTAGATGTCTGCTTCTAGGATAACGTCTATTGGTCCAGGTTTCTGAAATAGTGGATCAGCCAACACTATATTCTTACAATCCTGAAGTTGATAGTTTTCGACTGGTTTTTCTGGAAGTGACTTGGTTTACTGTGGCAGTATCAGCATCTCACATGTGGTTGTGTAGTTGCTTGGAAATGGTGGACGTAGGTTTACAGTTAATCGTCCTCGGGCTGTACCTGCTCCTTTCTTGCCTAATCCAGAAATGTTCATTCTCACCTTTTCTTCTCGTAGACCCAGCGTTTGAGCTGCATCTCCTGTGATGAATGATGCCTGTGATCCGGAGTCTATCAGGGCTCTAAGATACTCCAAACTCCCGGAGGATGACTGGACCTTAATTAGGGCAGTTGCAAGCAAAACGTTGCGATGCTGTCTTCCTACTAGGCTTGCAACAATGTTTCCGTTCTTATTGGTTGCTGTCGCACTGGAAATTGCCGTTGTGGTCTTGGGAGGCTGCTGTTGCTGTTGTTTGCTAAAATCTTCCTGCAAAAGCCAATGATGTCTTTTATTACATACCTTGCATTTCCCTGGGCGAAAGTGTCTGGAGTTATATTTTCCTGTAGGCTTGAAGCAGTTTGAACATAATTTTTTATTCTTTATGAAGTCCCAGCGTTCGGATACATTTAGGTTGCTGAATTTTGGGCAGGATTTAATGCTGTGTGATCCTCCGCAGTGGAAACACGATACGTCAGCAGTGTGGTACGTCTTCACTGCCCACCGATCCTGGTGACTTTCACATGGTTTCCCAATTCCTTGTTTTTTGGGTTCGAGTTTGTTCCGTCTTTGTACAGCTTCCAGCGACTGAAATCTTGTTTCTAAGAAATTCAGTAGCTGCTCGAATTTTTGCACCTCTCTTGGTGCCGTTAATGACTGCTCATATAGTCTATTGGTTTCCTTGTCCAATTTTCGTGCCACTATATGGCACATGATAGGCTCCCATGTGGCCGTTTCAAATCCTAAGTTCTCAATTGCTCTTAGGCATTCTGCAGTAGTGTCATGGAGTTTCTTGATCCCCTCTGCAGATTCGTTCGACAAGGTTGCCTGGTTGAATATGTCATCCAAATACTTCGCGAGTAGCAGCCTGGTGTTGGCGTATCTGTTCCTTATAATGAACCATGCAGACTCGTAATTGGCTTCAGTTGCCTCCAGGTGTTGCACTAACTTGCTGGCTTCCCCTCG
This sequence comes from Agriotes lineatus, assembly GCA_940337035.1. Classification (NCBI taxonomy): domain Eukaryota; kingdom Metazoa; phylum Arthropoda; class Insecta; order Coleoptera; family Elateridae; genus Agriotes; species Agriotes lineatus. Next base: position 21,742 of record CALNHX010004369.1, read on the forward strand.
TAACTGCGACTTCAAGTACTGCATTTTTTCCGCCTTACTTAGTCGTGGGTTTTCATGAACAATTCTTCGGAAAATGTCATGAAAGCTAGGCCATGCTTCGTAGGTCCCTTCAAAAACTGGAATTTTGAGAGCAGGTAACACTATATTCGCATGGCTGTTTTCCTTGACACTTTGAACCTCTTCATCCTGGATGTGCTGGTACAGGAGCACAATTATTTCGTTGACCATCTTCTTGGTCTCGTGGAACTCCTTGTCGTCGTAGCTACCGTGGGATAATATCTCCTCGTTTAGAGCTCTGATGTCATCCCAATCATCCTTGATGTTCTTAATGTTGTATTCGTAATACCTTTTACTGCATTACTCATTCAACCTATTACAGACTTCCTGAATGTCGCTTTGGAGTGAATTTACCTTAATCTGTAGCCTTCTTATTCGGCTCTGTCCCTCCTTGTCAGCACGTGCGGTCGTGTCCTCTTTTGGTCCAGCTGGCTGCTGTGAGCTTTCTCCTAGTGTGGCTAGATTTTCTTCGTGCTTGTTGAGAACAGCAACCGCTTCGTTGTAAACGTCTTTGGTTTGCTGAAAAAAAAATGTTTTGAAAATAAGGGTGTTCTTCCCCGACTTCCTTCGCCAGGACTGAGTGGTTGGCCTCAAATTCTTCCCAAAGTTGTTGTAGAGTGGATTTTCGGGCGATGATGTATGCTGCATTTTTTCTTGATGGGCCGTCTTTCTTCACATTAATAATCTGCCTGCGAATAGATTCTGCTAACTCTTCTTGGGTTTTGAAAATCTCCCGTCGCTGGGCTATGGTAACTGTCTTGATCGTAGAGGTCTGGCACGTTTTAAGGGATTAATGGACCAAATGCTAGGGGCTGGATCGCTTAAAGGCTTGAAGGATCAAATGTTAGGGGCTGGAACGTTTAAAGGATCGAAGGACCAAAATGTTCAGGTTGGAGCTTGTAATGGACTGTATGAATTTATTTTGGACAAATTACAGGATATGTCTTAGGGGTGCAGGAATTAAAAAGGGTGCAAACCAACGGTCTCGTGCGGTCTCACACGAGATGATATAGCAAAAGACCTGAGGTCCGTTGGGCAGCGCCAGCGTGAACACAGTGAAACAAGATTTCAAGCTGTATTAATTTAATGACTAGTTCTTTCTTATTTATATACATAAAAATACTGACTTAGCTTACAAAGTTTAATATTTGCCCTAGTTCAACTCCTATTTCTACGTGCGTGTCTAATTTCATAATAAACAAACTTGCAGAGTGCAGAATTGCAGGCTGTTCACCGGGTCATTCGAGCACTGATTACATTACTGCTGACGCTTTGTTAAGCATTTTCCGTATGCAATATATGTTTGTGAAATACACGCCTAATTAAATTAAAAGGATTAAAATTTATGTTTCGTTCCTAAATAAACACTCTTCTGTGACTACTAACACAGAGTAAGTCCAAACGGCATACTGATGGGTAAGAATGGTGCACAGATTGTCGTTAAAATTTTATATATATATATTATATACAGTGTGACAATTTAAAAACCTACAATGGGCTATATCTCACGAACGAAAGATGATATCAAAAAATGCTCAAAACCGTTTCTAGGATAGGAAGGGGGAACTAAAATGACATAAAAAAGAACTCGCCCCCATCAACCCCCTAGGCCCCACCTACCCCAACTGAAAAAGTTTAAATGGCAGACCCCTACTTGTGATACATCATTGAAAAGCCTACAAAAAATGCTATCCAACGGTATGAATAATAATGGTACAGGGTGTATCAATAATTACCAAATTATTATCTAACAATTTTAAAAACAAACGTAGGAACCCTACTTGTGATACAATGTTAAAAATCTTTAAAGGCCAATAAAACCTTATTTTCAATGATAAGTGTCCGAGGGGACTTTTTGTTGTTGAATAAAAACTTTAATTTGCCGTCTTTGCAAACACAAGTTGTAAACATCTGTTTTTTTGGTTTCTGTCGCAGTCAATACTTTTTTGTTTATTTGAGACATTTAAACGTCATTAGTGTCATCATTGTGTACGATCAGTACTGTCATTCGCTGTAGTTGTCACGATGGTTTACAGTATACCTGAACGTGTGGAGATCATTTTCATATTTGGCTCCCAGAACCAGTGTTATTTACGAACAGCTCAAATATTTAATGAGAGGCATCCGGACAAACATGTAAGTCACGTGTACATCCGCGATTTAGTTGAAAAATTTAGAGAAACGGGATCAGTGCAAAATAAAAAAAGGGATGCCCCAAGATTACTGAATGAAGCAAGCCAAGTTGAGGTCCTTGGGCAATTTGCAATAGAGCCTACTGCATCAACACGTCAGGTATCTACAATGACAGGACAATCACGTGAGTCGGTCAGGAAGGTGTTGAAATTACATAAGTTTCGCCCGTACAAAACGCAAATTCTTCAAGAACTAGGCGATGATGACCCAGACCGACGAATTCAGTTTTGTGAACTAATGACTGAAAGAATTCGCGTTGAACCTAGACTATTGAAAAATATTTGTTTCAGTGATGAATGTACTTTTATGCTGAATGGCAATGTAAATAAACAAAACTGTCGGTACTGGAGTGATACGAACCCGCATCGATTTAGAGAAGGTCACACTCAATACCCTGAAAAACTTAATGTCTGGGCAGGGATATTAGGGGATGCTTTAATTGGCCCCTTGTTTATACCAGGCAATTTAAGTGGCGACATTTATCTGGATATGCTGGAAAACACCATCCAACCTTTAATTGTGCATGAATTAGAGAATCAACGGGATGACCAAGGCAATCTAGCCCTAGAAGAAGATTTGCTGCACTACCAACAAGATGGAGCACCTCCTCACTATGCAGCTGCAGTTAGGCACTGGTTGGATACTAATTATCCGAACAAATGGATTGGAAGGAGAGGTTCTATTGAGTGGCCACCGAGGTCACCAGACTTAACGCCACCTGATTTTTTTTTATGGGGTTACCTCAAGTCAGAGTTGTGTATAAAACTCAACCTGCGTCACTTGGGGACTTGCGGGAAAAAATTACTCAAGCATGTCGCGCTATTACTAGAACAACATTTGTCAAAGTTCGTGCAGAATTTGAAAATAGGCTGTACTATTGTTTACAAAACAACGGAACCCACTTTGAACATTTACTTCATTGACATTTTCACAAATTTGTAGTTCAACAAAAACTTTATTAAATTTTCCTTTTAAGGCAAGGTTTTGTAATATTTATTCACCCTGTACCATTATTATTCATACCGTTGGATAGAATTTTTTGTAGGCTTTTCAATGATGTATCACAAGTAGGGGTCTGCCATTTAAACTTTTTCAGTTGGGGTAGGTGGGGCCTAGGGGGTTGATGGGGGCGAGTTCTTTTTATGTCATTTTAGTTCCCCCTTCCTATCCTAGAAACGGTTTTGAGCATTTTTTGATATCATCTTTCTTTCGTGAGATATAGCCCATTGTAGGTTTTTAAATTGTCACACTGTATAGTAACTTCTGAATAATTGAGATTGAGAAATATTTTGACAGTTGAACATAAAAAGTTGAAATTTAGAATTTACAATAAATAACACTTTGTCAACAAATTTGCAATAAAGTTTACCGATAGGAAACTTTTAAGTATCATTACATATCAAAAAGTATACAGGGTGAGTCGGGAGGAACGCGCCAAATTCCAGTTGTGTATTATAAGCTTAAAAATAATGTAAAAAACTCAAATACCTATTTTATATTTGATTTCAAATGATAACATATTAAAGAACAATTTTTTATGGAGAACTTGACTGAGTTTTTGTAAAAAAATCGATGTTTTCATTAATGTTTTAATAATTTAAGACGTAATAATTTGAAAACAATCGAGAAATGTAGAGGCTAATCCTTTATCTAATAGACTTGTCTGTCCGTCCGTCCGTCCGGGACGCTGTTTCAGCAGCCAAACCGTAAGAGATAGAGAAAAAAGTTGTCAAAGTTATATGTTTGGAATGGTCATGTCAGCTCAGGAACCGAATTTCAGTCACGTGACACTTCCGGTTTTCGATAAATCACAAAAAAGACCGTTTTCAAATAGAACGCGTATTAAATAAAAATGTTTCAGCTTTCAACAGCCAAACGGAGCTGCGACCCTCTGCGCCTTAAAACGCCGATCGGTTAGGCAACCACTTTGACACCTTCCAGGTCTGGGTAAAGTTTTTATTTAATACGCGTTCTATTTGAAAAACGGTCTTTTTTGTTTTTTTAAATGAGACGTTTGTCTCACTGGATTGCTTGTATGAAAATAATGTGTGTGGGGATTTTGTTCATGGCGGTACAACTTTAAAATAAATAAAAATCGGATAACAACATTTGAGTTTTTTACATTACTTTTACGCGTAGAATACACGACTGGAATTTGGCGTCTTCCTCTCAACTCACCCAGTATATAGGGATTCTCACATAAAGTTATCCAATTTATTCTAAAATTTAACATATACAAATTTTGACTAGACCATCTTAATTTGTTATAAATATAAATGTTTACATTAGTGAAATCATTTATTTAATTGTTATTATACATATGCTTTGACACTCTATATAAATTATTCAAGTGACAATTTTTTATTATTGACCATTGTGTTAACAAATACTTGGAGGGGCTCTATTGTAGTAGGTATCTTAAATTTGTAATGTTTTAAAGAGCCTGGCGCCCACTAAGTAATTGTCAGCTATAATATCCCAAGGCCAGTGATAATTACGAAATAATTTTATTGCAGTTTTCGAAAGCACGTTGCTTGGAAACAGCCCGTCGCCAACGGCGGAGGGCTGTTGCCTAAAAGCAACGTGCTTGAGGAAGTTGTAATAAAATTATAAGTATTTATCAATGGTCGAGGGATATTTGGTTAGACAATTTTTTGCTCTTGAAACTATTTATTTAGTACATTTATTTAGTGGAAGTGCAATTATGAAAAGAATATTACATATTAACGCTGCTATAATGATATATGAACATAGTGAATCACCCGAGCTAACAGCACACGGTCACAGCAGCTGTCACACTGCAGCCCACGGCGAGAGATCTAAGTCTAAAAATTAGCAAACTTTTAAGCCATTACACAACTTAATAGATCCAGTATCTTCGGAGGAGATAGCGAACAAAAATACAAATAAACAAAGAAAGAAAGAGAGCACCGATTTTATGTTATAGGATTATTATTAAAATTCTTTATTGGCAATTATTTACACAAAATTATTTATTGAAAACACAATTATTAAAAGAACAATTAGTAAAATTGAATTAATTTGCTGATGACGTATTGGTTTTCATTATTGAAGAGGTGTTTCCACGCATATTGTTAATAATTTTGTTGTGGTGTTCCTGGTCAATGTTTAGATACGGTTTTATAGAATTGGCGTTATTATGACCTGTAATTTTTAATAATTCTTGTTCTTGAGCTCCACTTTTAGCCAACTGACTGACTGCAGTGGACCTATTGGAGTGGTTAGTAATTTTTCTTCCTCTTATATCCAAACCGATTGCTTCAGCAGAAGATTTTGTCCATCCATTAATGACATTCTTACCTAGAGGCATATTATCATACCAATGATCATTTTCGGTCTTCCAGTAACGATTTGGTCGTAAAAATAGTCTGTTTGTCTTAATATTCGTGCCCCGTTTTGATACTAATTTAGTAAATAATCTAACAGGGCATGCATTGTCATCATTATTGTTTTCAACTAACCATTTACTGCTAGTGCAGCTCTTTGAGCCTCCCTGGCAGGTTTTACTAAAGACTGGGTTATATTCCACACGATTTGTTGGAGAACCATCATTGTTTCTTTCTATACGAAAAAAGTCTACTAAACAAGCAACGGCCTCACCACCTCTCCAAGCCAATTCCACTGCAGCAATATGATAAAACTTCCTTTGAAGCCCTTCAGGGGTATTTTCATCCCAGAAATTTATAATTTTGTTTACATCAGATGAGCTTAATGGTACTGAACTCATTTTCCTTTTAATTGGATCTGATTGCAACATTTTGCGTTTCGCGTCACGAGCATTCCGCGCTTGTTGAAATACTACACTTTTAAATGGGTCTACAATGATTTTGTATTCATTATAGTACTTTTCTTGTAATAACTTGGCAGTTATATTCCATATTGTCTTGACTGTAGCCTCCTTAAACTCGGTACCATCCTTTTTTCTCATATTTACGGCCCAGTCTTTTAGTATCATTGCCAATTCATCTCCGGTACGCTTTTCATTCAGTTCAAATTTTCGGTCGCCGCAAAAATTCATAAACATTCTCCATGTATATTTTCTACTACTTACAGTATTTTGTGGGGTATTTTCTTCTATTATCACGTTTATTGAATGGTTATTATCACTACCAAAGCGTGTATGTGACATTTTACAAAAATGTTCTGTAATAGTATTTTACAGTAGAAGTCCGTTAGGATAGCCTTTACTGCCGAGCCAGAGAATTTGTGAGACGAGCTCGAAGAGCGAGTTGAATAATACTGGCGAGGCGAGGACGTTGTTGGAATGCACGAAAATAATTTCCGGATATGAATTAATGCTCGAATGCAGATTCGGTAAGAAAATCGTAACGCCACAAACCCTCACAGTTAGGTTGGTCTACCTACAAAAAATTTCCAAGAAATTTTTTTATTGTCTTGGTTACGGCTCGTGAACTAATTTTTTTATTGGTCATTAATGAGTGTCGTAACATTTTTCAGTAATAATGTATTAAGGGCAAATGCTTTTGCCGGTAAAAATGTTTTACGAAAGTATTTTGTTTTGGCAATGTCACAAGACAAACTAACTTGATCAAATTCCCGAGCCGAAGGCGAGGGAATTTGTCAAAGTTAGTTTGTCTAGGGGCATTGCCAAAAAAAACAACAAATCGTGAGTAAAACATTTTCCGAGCAAAATCATGAGCCCGAAATACATTTTGTGGACTATTTCCCAAATATCGGTTCATTTTGACATTTATACTGATGCGCAATGACAGTTTAAATGACGTTTCTTAAATACCACCTTGATTAAAGCAACATATTTGGTGGTTGCCGTGGATGCAAGTGGCAAAAGAAACTGACAAAATCCCAAGGGAAAATTTCGATTTTTTGCCACTACAAAAACACACGATTGGTTGAATTTTGAAAAAGCATGGCTTTTCATTGGATAATAAGAGATGTGGGAAATAGTCAGTAATATAAACTTTAGTCCTTTGAATGAACCTACCGATATCTTGATAAGTAGTTAACTTGTATCTTACCAATTATTGTATGAGGGAAGATTTTTCAGAGAAAAATATATTTTGTTACGTTTGTCAGTTTTTATACGTGACAGTTCCTTATAGATAATTTTGTGTTCGCCAATACGAAGCTATGACCTCGGTTTATTTTCACTCGTAATTTGTACTTCCATAGGTATAGGATATGACGTTATCTATAGAAAAAAATCTATCACGTATTTTGCATGTCCGCTTTCAGCTATAAAGATTTCCTAATATATAATTTTATATATCGTTTTACCAACGCAGCTGTTATCAGGTACTGTTGGTTTATAGTTTCAAAATCGTGTCGTTCTATTATCGCCGTATGCAATCTTACCATTATAAAATGTTCGTAACGAATTTTTTTCGAGAGTTCCAGTTTTTCATTATAGTTTTACGTTTACTGCTATTTTTAGCAGTACCTATTCTCATTCCAGTAGTTTTTTCATTTTCTAAATTGAATTCTAAATAAAGTAACAGAATGCCTTCTGTCGTGTTGTTTTTGTTTCTTGCCGTGAGGTGTTGCTGTAAAAGTAAGCAGTTACAGCTTTTTGTAGCAATTAAGTTTGAGCTTATATAGTTAGGTGACGCTGAATCACTGAGAGTCATGCAGACAAGTACAGCATACGTTCATATAAAATGAAATTTGTATCTATTGCAAATGTTAAAGTGTGCTTTAATCGACTCAAAACAAAAGGTCAAGTGTTACTTTTACAGCAAGGGTAGATAAAGTAGCACCTTAACATCCTAACAACCCAATCTAGCTACTGAGATTTTAAAATGTGATTGACTTTCCCTATTTTCTTTTGAAATTGTTAAAGTTCTTGCTATAGAAAAAACATTGTATTATACAAGGCGATAAAGTTATTACTATCCACGAGTGAATCGTCTAACGGCTCGACTTCGTCTCGACGTTAATGATTCAATCGTTGATCAAATTTAACTTTATCGTCTTGTATAATAAATTACTATTTCTGCAACGCAGACCTTGTTTCATATATTTGCAACGTTTTGTGCTTAATTTACAGCTTTAACAATTTTGAAAGTGGTTTTAACTTTTTTCTGTTTGAAAGAAATGTTATTCTGATAGCAAGAATCATTTAAGTTGGAAAATGTACAGAAATACAGATTAATGAAGTGGTGTAAAGCACGTTTAAATCTCAATTTTTAGTTAAGTTACATTTGTTGCAGTTATAAAGAGTCGGATTACTACCTACAGTTTACTTTTCTATCAAAAATCATTAAAAAGCAATGGAATTGATTAATCACAGCATTTATAAAAGTTCGGAGTGGTGGAATGTTCTATTATTATATTCATACCAAAGAGCATGCTCTTTGATTCATACATACTTTATGACAGTGTCCAGTGTCTAAATGTGGAAAACAGTTTATTGGGAAATATCTTAGCTCCTTGCATCCTTTAGTGTGTGCTCTCCACAATAGGTTACTAGCTCACAGTCCGCACGTGTGCAAGGATGCAGACAAGGTCGTTGACACTGCGGGGCGCAGCAGGATTCTACCTTACCGACCTTAGTTGACGTTTGCAGTAGCGTCAATAAAAACAGAACTGAAATTGTTTACCAACACGTTTTCCGAGGAATGCGTTAACTGCTACCCTATTCAACACGAAATCTCAGAGCCAACAACGAAGCCGCAACTTTTACTGCCATCCCAACATGAGGTGAGTAAACGCCCGCGCGACAGCCTTGAGCTTCTGCAAATTTCGCTTTTCAGCGGTCCAAGAATGAACACAGCACCGATGAACGGCAACAACAGAAGGCCTACGAACCTGGGCCGAATACCGTCGATAGAGAGGCCCACCTGCGCGCAGCATGACGACCTCATCAAGTTCATATACGAGTCCTGGAGCAAGGTGTCGCAGGAGGTGAACCGGAACACAGGCAACACGGCGATCTATTACCACGAGCAGGAGCCGGAGATCCTGAAGGACTTCGAGCCTTTCGACTTGGAGGCGTACTGGGGCCGGCGGATGATCCAGAACATGCAGCAGCAGCAAACGCAGCACTCATAGTGATAGATTCTGCGAGGTTTTTCGGTTGTTGTTGTGTGTAGGTATGGTTTATTCTATTTAGTGGCATTATTTTGGAGTATTCGGTAAATTTTGTGGAAGGCCATCGCTAAGAGTGTATATCGCAAGTTTGTTTAGGTTGTTGATGAACACGTTCGATAGAAACGTTTGGATTAATTTATGATTATTACTGTTTTAAGCCGAGACTTTTCAGTTATGCACGTGTAGGTAACAAAATGTGGAAATTTCAGTTTCTGAAGCTGTATATTTGGTTATCACGAGGAATTTATAAAGTAGCATTACTGATCGCTGAGGAAGGGTAGGACGTCTGTAGCTAAAGAACATCTGTGTGCTTGCCATTGTAGTATCTGTGTAAAGTAGTAGCCGAGTTGGTCATGATTGCAACATGTAAATAGAAAACAGTACAAATGGAAGCAATCGTGACCAAAGTGAGATGGTTTTAGAAACTTCTATTAGTTATTTTTTATCAACATTCCTCTAGTGTTTTTTTGATAATTTAATAGTCTTTGTAGTTAGAATACGGATGACTATTAAAACTGATTTAAATGGTCTATTTTATTCGAATCACCAATGTGATAAATCGATGAGATTCTGAATTATATAACAACATCGGGAATTAGTTATTCATTACTCTACGTACAAAGATTACATATTTTATTTATGGAAGCTGATCTTTGGTATTGCGTTGTGTTAATTTATAAATATTTATGCTAACAAACCAGACTTATGTTTGAAGAGAGCTGTGCATATAAATCAAGAATAATATCGTTATGTAAAGTGGAAGAACTTTTATCTAACTGCTGGGATTTGTCTAGGGCACAAGCACAGCAGTGTTGCTTCGTTAATTGCTTTTAAAGTAGTTTTACACTATGATGAATATTATCTATTTATTTTAATATTCAGTTTAGCTTTTCAGTCTTGCAGCTTGTTTTAAATTTATGACAGTTTCATCATTACGATTCTGTTTAGTATTCGTTTATTTTAGCTGCGTTTTCCATGTATCGTTTGGTAATTTGTAAGAATATCTAAATAAACTGTTGCTATTGATAGGTGTTGTTTTATTAATAATTTTTTTCGTTGACCGCTTGTTAATTTCAATATTAATGAATTATTTTTCCTAAAAAAGGATGGATCAATAGATGTCATTAATACACTATTCTTTATTAATACACTCTTTTTCATTAATTAACCGTTTTTGTTATTTTGACGTTTTGATGATATTTTGCGTGAAGGTTAGTTGTATTAATCAAATTTTTCACCACAAAAACAGATTTTGCGGTCAATAAAAAATTTTTGTAATCAACTCGTTTGTTAATGGGCGATTAATAATCTCAACTATTAAAGGCACTCACTCGCTACTGCTCGTTTGTGCTTTAAACAGTTTTGATTTTTAATCGCCTTCATTAACACACTTGTTGGTTAAATAACTAAAAAGAGCTCGTTTTGAACTTTTAACCAGCCAGACTTGATTTGATTTCACATTGTCCCTACTTTGTAGTGGTTTCTGAACATTAGTTGTTAACTTTAAAGACAATTATGTTGATTTGATGTCTACATAAAGGTGGCAGTACAAGAAGCGGTTGCATTTGGAAATCGAGTGACCAAAGCTTCTGGCAGTATAATAAGAAAGTGCTAAAACCAGTCATGGAGCAAAACAAAAAATAAGAAATAATAGTCGCAAGGTTTTCATCAGCAGGTATGATTTGCGTGACATTAAGAAAGTGTAAAAGAGAAAAGCAGGATTGTAACTTCCTTTTTTTACTGTGGCAGTGTTCTGCATGTTCTATGGAAGATGGCCAACAACCAAAGCTGATACAAGTTACCAAAGATTTATTTTCTATGGATTTCAATGTTGCATGGTTGTAGAAACCACAAAATGTGTTGGAAATGTTTGTAGAAGTTGTAAAAATCATGTTGGAAGACATCCTGTAACAATTGTGAAGTAATTATGGCTTGCTAAGCTTTCTTTTAATTTTTAACAGTATCTGGTTTAGTAGCACTAGCAGAAAGATGATTTTAGGCAGTTAATAAAATATTTTAGAATCGCTGAATCGGAAGTGGTTATGTTCCTGTAGCAACAATTTTAAAAATCAGGTTACTGAAGGGGTATGAACATCAACTATTTAGTGGAGATTTGTTAATCTTGAGAAAAATGTTCTATTTACTGTTATTAAGCTTTGCAATAAATAATACAACTGTTCGCATTTTATTTGTTTGTGGGAACATATAGCAATGGGAACTTTTTGTAGTTACGAATACAACCTGCACTCAGATAGTTGTAATTTCCCTAAGACCGCTGTTTGCTAGTGATTTGACCTTGTTGAAAATTCAAAATTCTCCTAGCGATGTTGTTTTTTCTTCCAATTCGAACAACTCAGAAAAAAATGGTTTTACAGAGGTACATTAAGAGAGAAATTTGGAAGAGGATACTCTAACCTTTCATATTCTTCTTCTCGCAATGACTTAAAATGTTTTGCTTACGTTATGCGCCGCTGCAAACTTGGTCCGTTATTTCTCAATTTTGCATGCTCTTGCTCAGTCATTTGCCATTTTTAAAATCCTCATCACGCATCGTTGACATGAATCGATTCTTAACGCATATAGTCTGAGCTTCATTTTCAAATTTTATAGATCTTTCTAGCTTCATAATTTAAAAAGTTATCGTAATTTGAAATGTCGTAATTTCTTTAAAAAATTTTAGGTACTACTGCTTTTTGTCCATGAGTATAGTTTTGCATTGGCCATCATTTAGCCCCTAATAAAACATGGTTACAACAAATAATATAGTTTTCTGCCAATCGTACTAGAACTGACACATTATTGATACAATTGTGATGAGCAAAGTCAAACATTCCATTACATCAGCTGTCGCTAGGTAATTTATAATAAAACTGTACACGAATAATGTTCCCTTCCTAAGCAGGGAATATTCGTGTACTATTTCCTAAATTTTTTAATTACTCGTATCGATCGGCGGAAAAATAGTATGTGTATCTTGGACAAAAACCAACATTCCCAGACTCCTGTGTTATTCACAGTCGTTTGGGAATGTTACGCTTTTCATTCTAGATACACAATGTACTATTGTCATAAATAAACAAATTTGAGTTCTACTAAACTTCAAATAAGAATTGCAATACTCTGAACTCAAACTTAGTTCTACACTAGGAAAATATAAGTTTGTGGGACTGCTTGTGTTTTACAACGATTTCATCCTATATCGTTCAAATAAACATTGTAGATCAGCCTCTTTTATCCCCTATTTAATGGTTTTCCTTTTATATTTTTAGGATTCATACAGCATGTAAAACTGACAATTTTAAAAATATATTTGATTTTCAGATGGTTGTAATCATCGTCTGCATTGACTGTTTATAACAAGTCTGTTCAATGCCCTAAAAAGTTTGCTTCCTGACAACCGAAGCTTTATAAGAGATGTCGCGTGTTACAGGAAACTGTAAATACTCATCAGCACTTCAAAAATACTGAATTCAATCAAGCAAAATATTGAAAACTTACGTGAAGTGACAAATAACGTGGTATTTGGTGAAATGTTTTCTACAGTGGCCATATTAGCAGAACGTTTACACTGTTGGAGGAACGATTTTTTTTTTATCTGTCTAGAAACATTGACTAGTGTTAATACTTCCACGCCACCATTAGGTTTAAGATTTCTGCAAAACATAAGTTCTTTGTAATCTCTAAGTCGATATTTAATTTTCTTTATATGTAACACTAGTAGGGGAATAGTGCCATGAATGGGACAGTGCAGGTTTCTTCACCGGGGTTTAGAAATTTCGGTTTTTTATCGTATAGATAGATGGCACATGAACTCTCAACAATAAAAAATTTTTGCTTAATCTAAACTGAAGCATTTTCATGCATATATTTAATAATAATTATATTGATGGAACAGTGTTGTTTGTTCTCTGAATAACAAGGTCATTAGAGGGCTCTCAATTTTTCAAAGATTTAAGTGTGAAAAACTGAAATTGAAGTGAAGAAACAGTGTGGATAGGGAGTAGAAAAGTCCCAGAACCAGCACCAGTGAAGGTGAGTTCAAAAACACAGAAATGAAGAACTAACACGATATAGAATCTTGATATATATATAGGTTAAGGGAAAGATAAGAACTTGTGTAGCAAATCTGCAAATTTATCAGAGCAGCAACATCTATTGTTCGGTAGCCGAGTAAAGCCAGCGTCTGTCTGGGCTCCAAACCGAACTGAGTAGGTGAGAGTAGAAAACTGGACTGGCGACGCGAAACTCGACACCAGAAATAGAGGTCGCGGTTGTGGCAATCAATTTAAGGTCACTATATCAATAGTGACCTTAAATCAATTAATCTTAATTTCAATTAATTTTAATTTGAAATAAACACAAAATAGAGGATGCACTTAATGGAATCATAAATAAACTAGAAGCGATGGATGAACGGAGCAAACGCATTGAAACTAAAATCGATGCGCTTCAAACAGAAATACAAAATATAAAAAGCGAGATTGCAAAATTGGAAGCAGAAAACAAAAAACTGAATATGTAAATTACAGAACAAGGTAAAAGGTTGGACGAGTTGGATAAAGAACGGCGTAAAAATAAAGTAATTATACAAGGAGTTACCGAGGATGAAAACGAAGTGGAGGCAGCACTGATGGAGAAAATAAGTAATATTCTGATCCAAATGGAAATAACATGAAACATAGAAACGGAAATACGTGAAATAAAAGAGTCGGAAGAAAATCGCAAGATCCAGCAAAATCTAGACCGATTCTGTTAGAATTTAGTTCCTGAAAAAAAAATAGAGATCCTCAAAGCATCTAAGAAATTAAAGGGGACGAATATTTGGATTACTAAAGATCTTACAAAACAGGACGACACTCCTCCCCTAGCATTGTAATAGAAATAATTCCATATTAGCCACCGAAAATTACTGCATTTTTATTAATAACCCCCTAAAATCACATTTTAATTGTGGCGATCACAATCAACTCATTCTTGATAAAAGTTTATCAAAAACATTAACGCATACAAACTTTTGTACTAATTTGCATTCTAAACCACAGAGAAGAAAGATACTAAAGTTTTTGTTTTTTATGTATTCATAAAATATATGAAGTTATTTGAAACTTACAATCCATTCTAAGTATATTTATCATTAAAAGAGCAATAAAACAGCTTTTTACTATTTGGCAATTGTATAACACGTGCATAACCAAATATTTCACAATGACATCGACTGACAACTTAGAAATCTCAGTGTTACACCGTACATTTTAGATTCCGTTGACACTAAGGTCACTAAATATATATAAAGGTACCGCCATTCAATTCCAAGATTTTGTTCCCCCAAATTAAAAAGGACAGAACATTGTACGAAAGTGAGAGTGGGAGTGAGACGCTAATGACAGGAACCCCAAATTAAAAGAGACAAAAGATATATGTTTGCACAGTTGGCGGTACCTTTATGACTTAGTAACCTTAATTGACACGCTATAGCAGCGCCTCCGGTTGTAAATTTAGATGGAATGGACAGCCTTGTTATAAACAATCAACGCAGACAACGGCTGTAATGATGACTTTATTTTGACCAATCATGGCCATAATTATGATTACTACTTAGTTCCAAGTACTGCATGCTTATTTGATATTTAGTATAGGCATATCACTAAAGGCAAATGCATCAAGTTGCATTTCAATTGGGTGGCAATGGAAATTACGTACCATTTGTTATCAGGTTTGCCATTTACCTTGTTTATTAGTATTATCCTTAGAACAGAAAATAGACAGGAAGCCGCATTTGTAAGAAATCCGTGCGACCGCGATGGGTTTTCAAAATGGCGGATGGTTGTTTCCTTTTGGCAGTGGCGTATCATATCGAAAGGGTGCATGTGCAGCAAACCATTTCAACAGTTTTATTAAGTGCACTTTACACTATGTCATTTATGACTACATGTGAGTTTGTGTGACTTCAGTCACTGTCTGTAATTTAAATTCCTTCCTCAGATTGTGTGATTACAAATAATGACCACATTATACGTTCCCTTCTATGCTCATGACTATTGTTGTGTACAAGTACGTATGACAAGTGACATGTTCAGAGAAATTATCTCTCTATTTGAAGTGAAAAGTAATATTAATACTTACTAATGGAATGTAATGCCCAAAGTCCTGGTATTTGGGGTCTGAGAACAGCCAAAATTAGTCTCACACTAACTAAAACCCACAACTGTCAAACCGGTTTCACACCTCATTAGTCATACATGGGTTTTCAAAATGGCCGTTTCCGTCGCCTAGATGTTACAGCCAAGTTAAAAGAAATGCGCCTTCCTGTCTATTTTCTGTTCTAAGGTTTTATTCAACACGAGATAATAGTTAACGGTATTAAGCCGATATTTTGCATATAACGAACGAGGATATATTTTGTGGCCGTGGCCGATGCTAATAGATTATCTGAGTCATTTGTAAGCAAAATCAGTAGTATGTTGTTTAAAATTTTCGTAATAAATATCTACTAAAAGTGGCCAATTTTAAGATATACATATGATTTTAATATCAATAATATAGGATGATCAAATATTATTTTCATCTACTACGGCTATGGAATAGTTCCTAATTTATGAATGCAACTATAAGTCACTTAAAAATCAAATAATAATGTTTATTGCCCAATAGTTTCACAATTACAGGAAAATAGATAATTGTTGACAAGTAAAGTTAGACATTTACGTATAAATGTAAAGTATGATCAAAAATTATTTTCATCTAGTATGGCCATGGAATAGTTCGTAATCTATGAATGCACTTACGTTTATACTTATTGACAAAATTTTACATTTGCTCTGTAAGTGAGTTATAGTTGCATTCATAAATTAGGAAGTATTCCATGGCCATACTAGATGAAAATAATTTATATTTCTTGGCCATATTAGATCAAAACAATTTTTGATCATACTTTATAAATAACGCTTACTATACTAAATTTCAAATAAGAATGCTGTAGGTGGTGCTCTAAACTCAAACTCAGTTGTGTACTAGGAAAATATAAGTGTGTATGAATGCTCGTGTTTTACAATAACTTTGTCTTATGTATTTGAGATAATCGTAGTCCGTTTGTCCACTATTTATCTGTTTTCCTTTTACAGCTTTACGATTCATACCGAATTTCAAACTGGCAATTTTAAAAATAATTTGATTTTTAGATAGGGTTACCAACATTGAGTCGACGCTGACCCGAAGAAAATAATTGTGGAGGGGGGAGTAGAGAATAAAATTAATAAGAAGATCAAGGTGAAATAGTTCCTTCATTTATAAATATATAATTCCAAAAATTATTTTTTTTATTTTAATTAAGTAGCATATGAAATACGGATTTTTTACTCTTCCGTGGAGACATTAAATGTGAACAAGACATCTCGTACTCCTTAATATTTAAATAATACTTTGCCCTTTTTATCCCTTAGTTAGCTCAGTGAACACTCTTGATATGTCAGTTAGTGACTTATGGAATATCACTTTCTGCCAAAATAGGCGTTTGGTTCCCCTAGTCCTGCTGGTCGGATTGAAACTTAAGTTTAAACAATGGATAAGATAATCCAATTTGTTTATATCATTTATTGACGTTAAAAACAAATAAAAACATAAAACACACAGAAATACGAAAAAATAAAAGAAAATAGAATTAAATTCTAAAACAACCTACGTGCGATGTAGCTTGAGGCTACTCGTAGACATGTTGCAAACTTGAACAACGAAAACATTATCCAAAAATACCGTTCAAATAATTGTGTTTAATAGAAAGTAAATGTTAAAATGTTTAACAAAACACAATGTTAAAATTGCCTGAAGTCGATACTTATTTAAGTCTGCCCCTGTTTAAATTGAAGTGCAACACATATTATTCGCTAGTAGAATTCATTCCTTAGCGTTTGCAAAAACTTGCAGTTAAACGCAACCTTATCACGCCGACCTAAAAACATTTTATCTGGAACTGGTTGCTGCATACCGTTGGAAACGGCATGCTTCGATTGCATGACTCGCTCCTGGCGTACATAATGCTGGGAATCCCCGATTGCGTGCAGGCCTCGATAGGGCAGTTGAGTTGGAGCCTCTCAAAATTGACGCTTCAAATAAGCCTTTAAATTTAGCACAATGGGTGTACTTACATGTGCACTCGAAAAATGCGTTTTCAGAATTTATAAACGCTGGTTCGGTACACTTTAACCCTGTTTGCAATAAACGCTGGCAGCCAGGCTCTTTCAGTATCGCCCCGAGCGAATGCACGTACTATAGTTCCGAGTCGAACAAACCCATGCAGCTCTCAGAGGAGGATGCATGCAAATGCCGTCTTCTTTATTAAATTTGCATGAGTTGAAAATCCCCACATCCCGCGTACACAATACACATCAAGCGCAGGAACATTTGCTTACATAAAATACAATATTTAATCCAATAATAGAACATAGAAAATACAACTTGGCTTCTACATTCAAGCATGAAAATAAACCTCGGTGAGGGATGCTGCTGGCCCGTTCTACGCAGCATAATTTTCGGCCTTTGTAAATCATAAGAACAAAGAAGAAAACTATTCTTTACATTAAATACAATTTTAAAAATCTATCTTAGAAGTTAAGTAAACTATGTATTACGAAACTTCATTTTTCTGAAAAAAAAATGAAAATATTTTCTAAAATTGTATTTTTTGTCTCTTTGGCCACTTTCTACCAATGACTTCTACTCTGGAGCTTTCAAATAGAAGTAAAAATTTTTACAATCCATGTATGCATGAACCCGAAGAATTTTATTGAAAACCCAAAGCCCGAAGAATGATAGCCAAACCCGAAGTCTTCGGGTCAAAATGAGAGTGTTGGCAACCCTATTTTTAGATGGTTGTAATTATTACTTTGTTTTGACCAATCACGGCCATAGTTAGGATTATTACTTAGTTCCAAATAATGCATGCTTGTTTAAAATTTAGTATAGTAGCCTGAATCGTGGCCTTCCCATTCGCCGATTTTTTTTCGCGGGATTTCGACTCGCTGGAATTCGTTTCGCCGGATAATTATTTCACCAGAAAGCTATTCGCCGTATTCCGTTTCGCTGGATTGTAAGATGCATGTCATATAATGAAATTCGGCAAAGTACTGTGTCTCGTTCTAGCCTGTTTAGGTTAGTTGCAGTCTTTGATAATTTTTTTTCACTAGCACGGCCGGTGTTGTCCCCACCATCAGCATAGTGTCCTCGATCTTGATATCCCACAAAATGCATTTCGGTCAAAAGCCTTCCTGCAAATTTAATTCTGACGAATGGAAACGGAGCCACCTGAATCCTTCACGCAATTTGGTAGTGCAGCAACAGATGTTTACCAATCTGTTTCCAATTTACAAAGATGGTAAGGTTAAAGTGTTGAATTGAATAAAATACTTCCTGCAACATATCTGATAGCCTATTCTAGCCATGTACTCATATACATTTTCCTTGTAAACCAAATATTTTCTTATCATGATCAGAGTAGTGTTCCCATATTAAAAAAGCACATGTAAGATTAGAGGCAAAACATCCGTAATAAGCAGTTACAATAGTTTTAAGGGAGACCGTCTTGGTCAGGTCTCTAATTAAAATTAGTTTTGAAAGTTTCCTTCCAAGCTCCACTATATGCTCAAGCCAAGTCATTCCGAGATTAAAACAGACAGCCAAGAACTTAATCGCTGATTGATTTTGATCCTGTACATGATCATTATATTTTACTATTTATTATTAAAGCTGAGTTTGTTTGCGGTAAACCAGTTTTCAATTTTTTGAGGATTTAAGATATTGTGACTATGATAGATGATGAAGGTTTGTATTGGAACTAGATGGTAGTATCATAAGCAAATAATAACAGGTTTATATTGTCCACAGCTTTTATAAGGGTGTCAACATACATTAAAAAAGGGTTGGTCCCAGTAACGACCCCTGAGGAACATCATGTTCCACAGTTGCATGATTAGCGATTAAAAACGTCCCCTTTATATGCTACAAATTGCTGACGATTTTCAAGATAGGATCCTATCATTGACACGCTGCTAGGTTCAATGTCGTAAAAAGGTAGTTTGTAGAACAGGATATGATGAGAAACGCAATCAAACATCTTTGTGAGGTCAAAGCATGATGCATACGCATCACAGCCTGCTTCAAAACCTTCAAATATATTTGACAAGGAGCTAATACCACATTTTTTATCGCGGAAGCCAAACTGGCTTTGGAAAGAGAGGTTGTTTAATTCAAAATGCCTTTTAATTTGATTGTTGAGGACTTTTCAGAAATTTTTAGAAGAAATTGGTAGCAGAGATTCGCTGCATCATCACTAGATCCTTTGGTTTTTATAGATAGGCACAACCCTATCAGTGTTTAATACGGATGGAAAGATAATGGACAATATGCAGAAATTTATTAGTTTCGTTAGGGAAGATAAGATAACGTTCTTTAGTGTTTTTATTATTTTAACATTTGTGACTTCATTAATGTGAAATGTATGTTTTTTGTATGATTAACTTGAAAAGAGGCCTCCACGAATGGGGCCCCCAGTTAATCCGCTGCGAATTCCGGTTCAATGGGATTGCCGGGAACTGCCACTTAATAACTCTTGATTTGGGTTCAGTTATTTGTTGGAGTGAAACAAGACTTAACAAACACGAGTATATTGAGTAACAACAATTACAAACGTCACTGATGGACCGATGGTTTTTTACAATAGCTTCAACTGTTGTGACACGCTTGGATTGGCCACGCGAAAATAGCGAATTGCGCGTAACCGTCACACAAAACAACCTGGAAACGTCTTTACCAGGGAGCTAGACCGACCGCAAACCAGCACAAAGCATAGCTGAACTTGCTTACTCGAAATTCTTAATCTAACTGAAGCTGAATTGACAATGAGCTGAACTCGCAAATTCAACAAGGAGGAGAAGGCTCAAACACTATTGGCTGAGGCGATCCTGCGTAGCCAATCGGAGCGTCGCACGTTGTTTAGGAATAAATGATTATTTTAAGAAATCTTAATGCTAAGCCCTCTCAATGAGGCATGGTATTGAACGAAATCCATAAACACATGAGTCCCAAATACGCTAAGTCGGCTTAAGTCCTATTAGAAAGTGTATCCATCCGCTTAAAAGCCATTAAGGGAAGCTTACAAATTCCTTTCCAATATTAACAGAGGCAAACAAATACGGCAAGATGCAAATTTGACTTTACCACGACCTTTGAATGAGATAGAACAGTTATGACTTGAATTACATGAATAATTATAAGCAAAAAGGTTTTGATGCACGCATCTGTGTGAATCAAACATGCTGCCCCCGAAGTGCCGACTATGGCACGACGTGATTAAATCCCAAAATTAAACTGAAATCTAAAACTACCAAATAATCAAATGCATAACAAGAACTAATGACAGATGATAATCCAAGAGCCTTACAGTTAACCTACAACTAGCATGAATACAAGCAAAGAAACAACTAAACCTAGCAAAATGTTCAATCAACGAAAACTACCAACTAAGAGCAAAGTCAATGTTTATTGCCCTTGATCGCAATGATCGTCTTTGGGTAGGATGTACACTTTACGCACCGAGCGTTTCAGGAGATTCCCTCGGGAATCGCGCACCTGCACCACATGCACAACACCATCCGCTCCTGGATATGTGGCCGAGATGATTGCCAGTGGCCAACGGTAGCTTGGAGATGCCTCGTCGTGGACGAGTACCACGTCGCCCACCTGGGGGGATAGAAACGTGCTGGAGGACTTCCACTTAGGCCGGAGCTGCAGGAGGTGGAGGTAGTCCCGGGACCAACGATCCCAAAACTGCTGGGACAGCCGCTGGACCAGCCCATAGCGGCTGAAACGATTTTCCGGTATGTCCTGGAGTTGGGCTTCCGGAAACGAAGTCAGCTTCCGACCGATCAAGAAGTGGGCAGGAGTAAGGACTTCGGGGAATGAGGCGTCGGTAGGGAGAACACAGAGTGGGCGGGAATTTAGTATCGCCTCCACTTGAGTCAGCTTAAATAATTTTTCAATGACTTTACCCCCGCTTCCCAGATGCCGCCAAAGTGCGGAGAGCGTGCCGGAATAAAATTCCACTTAATGCTATGTTTCGACAATTCCTCCCTTATGCATTGCTCACTAGAGCCTGACAGGATATTTTTTAATTCCGATAGCTGATTTCTGGCACCGGTGAAACAGGTAGCATTGTCAGAAAATATGTTGGAGGGTAAACCGCGTCTGGAGATGAATCTCCTCAACGATGCGATGAAAGCCTCCGTCGTGAGGTCTTCCACGAGTTCAAGATGAATAGCCTTCGTGGCCAAACACACAAATAGGGCTACGTAAGCCTTTACTTCTTTCGCGCCTCGCCCGGATTTGTTTTTTATAAACACGGGACCCGCGTAGTCTATCCCGCAATTGCTGAAAGGAGGAGAGGGTGTGACACGAGCTTCGGGTAGTGATCCCATCAAGTGTTCATTCATCTTAGGCTTGGCCCGGAAGCATATCACGCAATTGTGTATTACTTTACGTATCACGTCTTTCGCTCTCACGATCCAAAACTTATCCCGCAATGAGGCCAGTAACACCGAGTGTCCACAATGCAAGAGCCGCAAATGCTCTTGCTTCACGATTAGCAACGACAAAGGGTGACTAGCTGGTAACAAAAGGGGATGTTTCTGACCAAAGCTTAGATTGGAATTTTCTAGACGGCCGCCCACGCGCAGTAGGCCCTGATCGTCCAGAAATGGGTTTAGAGAAAGCAGCGCACTATTTTTCGGCAATGGCGCTTTCTGAGACAAAACTGCTATTTCTCCGGAAAAGATTTCCGCCTGGGCAATTTTGATCAGACGGCGAGTCGCGTCCTCCAATTCGTCAATGGCTGGAAGTCCTGACCAGCGCGTTTCGGTGTTTCTGTTTTTCGCGAGACGCAGGCAGTACGCGACTACGCGCTGTAATTTTGTGAAACTGGAATAGCGCCTGAAAAGTTCAAATTCTGGGACGCGATGGTGAAGAGTGGCCACTACTGGGCGCGACTCTTGGGCTGCTAGCTCACCCGAATCAATTTTAACGGGCTGGGGTTTTAAGTCCGCCTGTGACAAAAACTCTGGCTCGTGCCACCACAAGCGTGAGTTGAGTAACTCATGGGGTAACATTCCTCTGCTAATTATATCGGACGGGTTGCAATTTGTACGCACGTGAAACCATTCTTCCCTATTGCTTAGTGCGTGAATCTCGGACACCCGGTTCGCGACGAACGTCTTCCAATTACTCGCATCCTTATTTATCCAGTGCTGAGTTATGGTGGAGTCCGACCAATAGTACACGCGCTCAAATTTAATCACGGAGGAATCAAGTATAGTTTTAATCAAACGAGCCAACAGTAAGGCGGCGCAAAGCTCCAGACGAGGCAAGGATATTGTTTTTAATGGAGCGACCCTTGACTTAGCACAAAGCAAATTGGTGGTGACATTACCGCGCGCGTCAACGCAGCGTATATACACTGCGCACCCATAGGCTACGGAACTCGCGTCCGCAAATCCGTGGAGATCTATCGAATTTAAGTCATCGCAAATTACCCGCCTCGGAATTGCCAATGAGCCCAAAGCGTGTAATGAAGAATGGAGTTCGTCGTATCTGGAGCGCATCTCCATGGGCACCGTTTCGTCCCATGACAACGTCAACTGCCAAAGCCGTTGCACGAGAAGTTTCAAAGTTAGAACGCTTGGACCAAGTAGTCCCAAGGGATCGAATACTTGAGCCATACTAGAGACTATAGCCCGCTTGGTAACTGATTTGCAACAGCTAGGGTTCACTCTGTAACTTAGCACGTCCCGCCGAGTATCCCAAAAAATGCCGAGAGTTTTCTCCGTGGCGTCTTCCGTCAAAGAAATGGGCTCTACGCTGCCGCGATCCACACCAATAGCGCTAGCTACTTCACTGTCGTTGGATGCCCACTTTCGCAATTCAAACCCGTACCCCGACAAAGCGCTACTAATTTCGAATTGCGTTTTTATGGCTTCCGCCCTATTTTCAAAACCAGTCAGTAGGTCATCTACATAAAAATCCCGGCTAATTCTTAATGAGGCCTCTGGAAGCGATGCTTCGATTTCCTGGGCGATTTGTATCAAGCACCTAGTTGCTAGGTACGAGGCTGATTTAGTACCGTAGGTGACCGTTAATAATTTGAAGCATTTTACCGCTGAGGTTTTGTCGTCACGCCATAAAATTAATTGGTATTGCGTCTGCGAGGGGTCCACGAGGATTTGCCTGTACATTTTGGCGCAATCTGCTTTCAGCACGTACTTGAATTGCCTAAAGCGACAAAGAATTGCAAACAACGACTGCTGGATCACTGGGCCCTTATGTTGAAGGTCGTTAAGCGATACTCCGGAGGAGGACGCACAACTGCCGTCAAAAACAACGCGATGTTTGGTCGTTGAACTGTCCTCCTTTATGACTGGCAAATGTGGCAAATAAAACCGAGGATGAAGAAGGCTCGCTTCGTCGTCCGCTTTGCTCAAGTGACCAAGCGACTCGTATTCTTTGAGAAATGCGGAATACGCGGTTTTCAACTCGGGATTTTTTGACAATTTGTTTTCTAATGAATAGAAATGTTTTAACGCTATACCGCGCGAGTCTCCCAGCGATGGAGCATCTTTCCTGAAAGGTATGCTCACGATGAACCTACGCGGCTCCGACGACGCCCGTATCGTGGTCGATTGAAAATGGAATAACGCATTTATGTTTGATTTTACTATCAGTTTCTTATTTTCAAATCGCTTGACTAGGATGTCCCAAGCAATGGTATAGTTATCGTTGGTAACTTTTAACGACGAGATTGAACTAGCAGCTTCTCCCTTAAGGGAAGAAATCAAATAGTAAAATTTCTGCACGTTGGTCAAATTAGCGTTGTTATGAATAAGCGACGTAAAGGAGTCATGAAATTGAACCCAATTCTCGAATTTCCCCGAAAAGGAAGGCAAATCTAAGGGTGGTAACCTTAATCCAGCGAGCTCTCCTGAAGGGCCACTTTGCAAAGAATTTTGACCTAGATTCGGTTTTATACCCGGACTGATCTTATTTCTTGATAAGAATTCCTCGACTGTGCTACTAATCTCGCTAAAATGAGTCATAAAAGAGTCGAATTCAATGAAAAGTTCATCAAAGTGTTCAGCGTCGGCCTCCATTAGGCCCTCCATTGACTTCTCATACTCATCCAACAAATTTTGGAAACAACTAAACTCTTTTGACAAGTTGCCGACCTCGTGAGCCTTCACGGGGCTGGACGAAGAAATTCTATGAAATAGAGTTTCGAAACGATCTAAAGTGAATTTGCAACGAGTGGTTAAAGCGCGAGTTTCCGACATGACCGGTGATGTCGAACGAGTTTCCACCATGACTGACACAAGCAAAAAACAACACTAAACGAAGGTGTAATGGAAAATGACTTACTTTTGATTTGAGAACGTAGTAACTTCTTGACGAACAGAAAACCAACCCGCTGCCGATCGCTGCCGCTTGACGCTCTCCGGCGAAATGATGTTGGAGCAATTGCATCCACCAGCTACTGGAAACTTGTACACTCGCGTTTTTTAGCTTCTTCCACATCCGGATCGAAGGACCAATGTTTTTTGTATGATTAACTTAAAAAGAGGCTTCCACGAATGGGGCCCCCAGTTAATCCGCTGCGAATTCCGGTTCAATGGGATTGTCGGGAACTGCCACTTAATAACCCTTGATTTGGGTTCAGTTATTTGTTGGAGTGAAACAAGACTTAACAAACACGAGTATATTGAGTAACAACGATTACAAACGTCACTGATGGACCGATGGTTTTTTACAATAGCTTCAACTGTTGTGACACGCTTGGATTGGCCACGCGAAAATAGCGAATTGCGCGTAACCGTCACACAAAACAACCTGGAAACGTCTTTACCAGGGAGCTAGACCGACCGCAAACCAGCACAAAGCATAGCTGAACTTGCTTACTCGAAATTCTGAATCTAACTGAAGCTGA
Organism: Agriotes lineatus; assembly: GCA_940337035.1. NCBI lineage: Eukaryota > Metazoa > Arthropoda > Insecta > Coleoptera > Elateridae > Agriotes > Agriotes lineatus. The sequence continues at coordinate 47,096 of CALNHX010004369.1, forward strand.
ATTGACAATGAGCTGAACTCGCAAATTCAACAAGGAGGGGAAGGCTCAAACACTATTGGCTGAGGCGATCCTGCGTAGCCAATCGGAGCATCGCACGTTGTTTAGGAATAAATGCTTATTTTAAGAAATCTTAATGTTAAGCCCTCTCAATGAGGCATGGTATTGAACGAAATCCATAAACACATGAGTCCCAAATACGCTAAGTCGGCTTAAGTCCTATTAGAAAGTGTATCCATCGGCTTAAAAGCCATTAAGGGAAGCTTACAAATTCCTTTCCAATATTAACAGAGGCAAACAAATACGGCAAGATGCAAATTTGGCTTTACCACGACCTTTGAATGAGATAGAACAGTTATGACTTGAATTACATGAATAATTATAAGCAAAAAGGTTTTGATGCACGCATCTGTGTGAATCAAACAATGTATATTTTTTATTTATTTGAAGAACAAGGCTTTGTAGATAGAATTTCTTCAGAAATGTTGTAAAATTAAGAATTTAGAGTATTTGCAGTTAGAACATGGAGCACTTCACGGAGGAGCTGATTGGTGGTCTATTTATAATTTCTCACACAATTGTTTGTGGATTCGGGGATTATGCATTGAAGGGGTCATGCGCTTCGTTTTTTGCTTTTGATATTTCCTGTCTATATAGTTTTTTTATACTCATTGACCATATTCCTGGGCACACGGGTAGGGTTAACTTTGTTAATGTCATATGTTTTCCAGCAGTCATTTGAAACAACCAATTTGGTTTTTGTTGCCAAAGAAAGACTGGTAGCTGACTGAATTAGATCAATATATATTTTTAAACTTAGAATCTAGATCAAATGTCTCATCAAAAAAATCTCAATTGGCTTGTTTATTCATGTTAGTGGAAAAAGGCCCTCATCAGTAATAAATATATAAGTTATACGAGTTTTAGAGCATTTTGTTTCAGTTCCAAATTTCAAGATAATGTCATCATGATCGGAAAGTAGTGAAAAATCACATCTAATAGTGTGCAAAAATTTATAGTTGCGTGAAGACCAAAGGACAAATTTCAGAAGCTTTTTGATCATTATTAGAGAAGTAAACACTGATGTTGCCTGTAACAATGGTTTTAATTTTAAGATTTAACTTACTCATTATATCGCATAGAATTTCAAGATACCTAATGAAGTCTCCATTAGGTAATCTGTAAATTGTAACAACCTGGGTTTTAAAAGTTCAGTCAGTCTTCACAGTTGACTTCCTCTGAAAATTATATAAATTATCTCTAATATAAAAAGTAAAGACTCCAATATCATATATGAGAGAATACTCCAATTTTGTTAACCTATTTAACACGTTATGGGCCGGTTGCAGAAAGCAATGTTAAGTCTCGTGTTAGCTAACGCGACGTCAAAGTGAACAAAAACGCATCAAATCTCAAATGTTTATGGTAACTAATACATTAGTAAACAAAATTTGATGCGATTTTGTTCACTTTGACGCGACGTTAGCTAACACCAGACTTAACATTGCTTTCTGCAACCGGCCCTATGAGTAATACTTGTAATGAGAAAAATATTTTATTATGTTTGAAGCTAGCTTATGTAACAATTAAGTCGCTGATTGGCTAACCTAGTTTTTACACTGATACTCAGAACGATTGGAACTTAATAATAGTAATATTTGATTCTTGATCGTTTAGGGAAATTGTATTACTGCATTAACCTTTCAGATCCTTTCTAGCAGTGATTACAGAAATTGCTTCCAGTACAATTTAGTCAAGTCAGGTATTACGATTGAGGTTCCCAATACGTTATGCCGTGTAAGATTTATGTATTTGTGTGTTAGTTTTAGTCTTTATAGGTATCAATGCTTTATGGTTGTTTTTTGAATAAACTATCGTTATTTACATCCATTATTGCTCAGAGTGTTATTATATATTTCGTACTCTTTGGAATTCATTTGATTTATGGCTTTCTTAAGGTCAGTTGGTTTAAAGGATCTGAACATGTCAGATAGAACTACTTGGGGCCTTTAATTAATTTCTTTCCCTTTCAAGGGAAATTGAACACAACTCATTCTCCGTTGTTAGTCGGTGCCATGTTTATCATTTTCGATTAGTGAAAAATTTCGTAACAATGTAGAGCTTGAATTTAGGAGACCAGTAAACGAAACTGATTGTTTAAAAACGTTTTGGAGCCACTGTAGCTTTTAGAAAATACGTTGATTAAGGGGATAGCTAATATGGTAGGGAGGTTGCTTTATAATAAATATTCTATTAGCGTGCAGGAAAGCAGCACTTCCTGAACGAGTTTTACTTGTTTTTTGCTCTTAGGATGTATTGTTGTAGATTGCGCTCTTCAAGCCGGCATTGTTAGCTTGTATGCTGTTTCTCTTTGTTCCGTGTTGCTGCTTTACGGCAATAAAACAATGGAAATGCCTTAAAATATTTACTCGTTGAATCTGCACAAAGAGCTTCTCCAAATTAATTTAATAACAAGTACAAAATGGCGATTGGGCAAAAAGTGGAAGGTATAATTCTGAATCCTTTATTGTTATGTGTCCACAAATACAGTTTATGATAAAATGTTGAAAACAAAACAACAGAAATGAATAAACTATCTGATACAAATGACTGAATAATTTGAGCAGGTCTGCAGGGAAACCGCCACGGCAGCATCAGGCATACTGCTTCTTGATGACCCTCATGAGTTCTTCCAGCTTCTCTACGCGCCTTTCCGTTTCAGAATGTTCGGCGATGGCGCGTTCGCGATCCTTACGCATCCCGCGGACAAGTTCCTGCAGGACGCCGTTTTGCCTCACCAGGACGTCGTGATTGCCGTGGTCCGGGACGTTGCAGTAGGTGCTGCTCGAGTAATCGCTCACAATCTGCTTCAGCTCCTTGTATTGAGCTTCCAATTGGGCTTTGTCCTGCGTCAGGTGATCATTGTTCAAAGCCAGCTCTTTGTACAAATTTTCGCGCTCCTGGAGATGCTGCTTGAGCTGATTGTTTTCGACGGCTCGATCGTTGTTTTGCTTAATTAAATTGCTAATTCGCTCGTTGTTGCCGAGAAGCTCCGTTTGCATATTGTCGTTCTCCTGCGCGATTTTGGCCAGCTTCTCCTCCAGGCAGGCACGGCCCTCTTTCAAGCGTTCAATTTCCGAGTTTAGATTGGAGCTCGCGGATTGCAGCGTCTTAAATTCGGTTTTATAAAAATACGTTTCAGATGTATATTGCGATTCCAATTGCCTGACTTGATTTCGCAAAGACATATTTTCGTCCGCCAACGCTTCTAGCTGGCTTTTGGCTTTTGATGTCTGAAAGAGAAACGAACATGGATTTTAAAATGCGAGGTATTTCAAATAATTAGATATTTTGAATCTTAAGTTAAAGCTACGGTACTCTCTGAAATTTTGAAACAGCGTAAAATACAGCCGCGGCTTGTGCTGCGTTTCTTAACATGGCTTAATCAAACGTTGTTTCTAAATTAAATAATTATGACATAGATGTACAGGGTGGGCCAAAGTAGACGCTTTCTTATGGAAACTCATGTTCCTGTCAGAGATAGAAAAATTTTGACCAACGTCTCCCGAGCTCAAATTTTATGAAAAAGTTACTGGTGCAAACAGAATTTTGCTATCGTAAACCGTTAGGCCGCTAGGGGGCGTTTTTCAAAATTCGTCGATTTCTTTAAACCCTTCTAGCTTTTTTGTTTTTAGTAATAATTGATTTCTGTAAAAACTTTCTCATAGCAGTTTTTGGTGTAGAATAGGCTGGTGAATTTTGTTTTAATACAGGGTGATTCGTAAATTTGCTGCAACAAAAATTTTCTTATTTCTTATGGAACACCCGGTATATTTATACATTTTTTTGTAGTCCTTAAAATTCTCTATTCAAAAATATATAATACTATATGTCCAAATTTAGCATGTTACGGTGTATTTGGCTTTAAGTTAAATAAACTAAAAATATCAAGTAGCCATTGTGTCATAGCGCCGCATGACCATTGTTTTAAACCAACATTAGCAATATTTATGAGTAAAACAAAGTTGGCGCTAACTAAATAAGAAAAAACAAAAAGCATATAGGGTTACAAACATTTAGAACAAATAACAAAATTAATAAAACATATTACCACCCAACGATATGTCCTTTTATAACATATGTTCAAACTGGGCACCGTTCTGATTAATACACAAGCGGCACCGTTGTTTGACAGCATTTGCAGCATTTCTTAGCTCAATGTTAGAAATTGTAGCAAATGCATTTTGCACTGCTTCCTCTTGCAATTCTCTTGATGTAATCGGTTGTCTATATGTCAAATCTTTAATTTTTCCCCAAAAATGGCAGTCTAGGGGTGTCATATGGGGGACTTCACTGGCCAAGCGATTGGTCCTTGGTTCCCTATCCACTCTTCACCAAACTGCACTTTTAAGTAATTAGTTGTAACTCTTCAATTATGAGGCGGTGCACCATCTTGTTGGAAGGTGGAAATTTAAATAGACACGGACAAAAAACCAGATTATGTTCAAATTCAAAAACTATTTGACTAATTTGACAGCGGCCAACTTTGTTTTCCTCATAAATATTGCTACTATTGGTTTAAAACAATGGTCAGGCGGCGCTATGACACAATGGCTACTTGATATTTTTAGTTTATTTAACTTAAAGCCAAATACACCGTAACATGCTAAATTTGGACATATAGTATTATATATTTTTGAATAGAGAATTTTAAGGACTACAAAAAAATGTATAAATATACCGGGTGTTCCATAAGAAATAAGAAAATTTTTGTTGCAGCAAATTTACGAATCACCCTGTATTAAAACAAAATGCACCAGCCTATTCTACACCAAAAACTGCTATGAGAAAGTTTTTACAGAAATCAATTATTACTAAAAACAAAAAAGCTAGAAGGGTTTAAAAAAATCGACGAATTTTGAAAAACGCCCCCTAGCGGCCTAACGGTTTACGATAGCAAAATTCTGTTTGCACCAGTAACTTTTTAATAAAATTTGAGCTCGGGAGATGTTGGTCAACATTTTTCTATCTTTGACAGGAACATGAGTTTCCATAAGAAAGCGTCTACTTTGGCCCACCCTGTACTTGTATGCAAAGTGTATCAAAAACAAGGGGGAAATGTTCTAACTATAAAAATTACTATCTAAAAATCGAAATGAGGTGTTGCTGGACACCGAGTTTCTTCTTCTTATTATTAACATAAAATATATTATATTAAAGATATTACGATATCTAATCTCAAAATTAAAAATATCCCACCTTTTGATGGTCGTAATTAATTGATAGGCATACTATCCTGACCAGCTTAACCTCTATTATGGAGCGTTGGTTGGGTTAGAAATGCAATATAGGGCGCTAGTTGCCGTATAGCGGAAACAGATCATAATAATATTAAAAACAATGCAATTAAATCAACCAAATTTAATAAACGAACTCAATAAATGGACAGCATACACACAAGCGGTACCTAAAAATGTCCAAAGGAGCGCTAAGCGGCCGAGTAGGTGGCTAGACTTTCCCGTCGAAAGTGAGGAAGAGTTTCCTTGTTTAGGGGTTAACGACTACCAAAGGTGTTAGCGTGGTAGATGGGGAGCGTACGATATTTAAAATCCTACTAGTCTGCCGGGATTCGAACCCGGGCCGACCGCCTCAGATGGGAGCATTTGCTCGCAAGACCATCCGCTCACTTAACTTTAAATACTTAGAATGTTTAATTAGATATGATCTACAACCTCTTTTACCTTTCGGTGTCGAAGATCATTCATATGTACGATATTAAAATTTACAATATGTAGTCATTCAAATTGCTTTAAATGCAGTTTTAACGTATGTCCGGTCACCATCGCCGGTACGGTTTATTTTTATGTTTCCTGTTCTATCGAAATTGCATTTATACCCTTTTTACTGTAAATTAAAGTTAATCAGTCTATTCTGGCATAATGAAAAATGCGCGGATCCAAACTGTAAGTGCATCGATTAAATCTGCGTGCGTGCAGCGATAAACTCAACGTCCAAGCCTGCTCGCGGAATGAGAGGACTTGCAATTTAAGCATATTTGATAGAGAACAAAGCAATCCCAGGCACACCTTAGTTGGGGCGGAAGTACCTGCGACTCCTGCATTTTATGAGAATGATCTAAGGAGAAATACATAGAAGCGGCGAAAAGTCTTGAAGTAATTTTCCTGCATTAAAACACTCTTTACAATTTAATTAAACGGCATATTCACCATGTACTAGGTAAGCATACAAATTTGCACTGCATCAAAAGGTGAATTCGTTAGTCCATTGTGGAGATGTGGCATAAGCTGCCGTTGAGACGCCAGAGCGTGGGGATGACACTTCCACGCAACAGTGAGTGTACTAACTATACTTCACGTATCACGAAGAACATGGTTTGGACGACGCAATTTTCATGGCACAGCTTCAAGATAAATTTTATACCGAAAATGCTTGTAGTTGTACGTTAAGGTTTGGCTCCAGCTGCGTTGGAATATCGCCTAAAGAATGTAATTATGTGTATTAGTCGCGCCCGGTTTTAATGCATGCGATTATGAGCAATTCTGAGTGAAGCCGTCCCTCTTCAATCAGAATTGCCTTTAGAAATTTTTGACGATTGATTGTTTTTGAAATAATTACTTTCACGTTGTTTTTATGTTTTATAGATGAAACTATGATCTAATACTATTTTATTTTCCATTTCTTTAGGTTTTGATATTTGCTTTATGGTCAATATTTGTGTAAACAAATTTAATCTTGTTGTTTGAAGTCAGTTTCAACCTGAAAGCATTACAGCGTTAGACCAGATTCCTGTTTCTTTGACAATTATTGATTGTTCGCAACACAACTGGAGTCTGTGAGAATTTTGATTTCACTGAGATAAGAAAATAATCAAACAGGGCAAGTAATTATTCAAATATTAAGACGTACCAAATGTCTTAATTGTAACGGTGAACTGCATATTTACAAGTAGCCCTACATACTGCATTAAGTAACGTATGACATGTCAGCAGAAGATATAATAAAACGGGCTGGCATTATTATGGCAACTAGATGTTGAACAATGAACTTATTGAACATGCGTGCGTTTTTAAGTATTTTACAAACACCCGCTTTGGTGCAAACATTGAAAGCAAAATATGCGTAGCTAAATAACCACAGAGAAGTAGAACAGGCAGTGAATTTTTCATGGTAATTAAAAGTTGCGAAATATACTGAAACCGCACATGGTAGGTCTCCAATCTAGGTACGTGCTTTGTCAGGGAACCACTAGTAAGTGACGAAACCGGGTTTGGCAGAAAAAAAATCTTAAAAAAATCGAAAAGGGTGTGGAAACAGCTAAATGCTTTTTTTAAACGTAGACAAGTAAAGCGGGTAGCTTTTGATAAACTGATTGTATATATTGAAGGAGGCTTAACTTCCATTAAATAAGCAAAAACAAAAAAATAGTATACTGATTTGGATTCGAAGTATCAATGGCTTTTCCTAGTAACTGTTAGATCGCCGAACTCCAGCTTCAAAGACCCAGTAGTGACGGCTTAAAAAGAATAACCTTTGGTGTTGAGTGAGTAAAATCGCCAAGATTAATACCGATTTATTAATTAGAACCTATTCCTGCTAATCAAACTTGTTTGATGACTTAATAGCTAAAGGTCAACATTAATGCATATTTAGCAAAACTGTTGCCGTTTGTTCACGCGTTTTGCAAATGGATTATGCTTATCAGTGTGGTATTGGTATACCTAAATATATCGGTGATCTAGAGCATCGTGATGACCAGAAATGCTGACTCGTTATTGCAGCGCATTCTCGAACTTATTGGCCGATCGAGTTGCTTCAGATGGTCCAACGAAATTTGACTAATTCTCTAAAGCCATCTGCTTTATAATTTCATCAGATAGTAAAACCTTTGTAAAAACTCTTTCTACCTTTAATATTAAGTAATATCATTGAAAAATCCTAAATTATTAGGCATACTAGGAATATAATCAATAAATGTATAAGGGAATAAAACTACAACAAAATAACAATAATAAGTTTGATTCTGTAACGTTTCGCCCAGCGAGAACGCGTTTTTCTGAATTAAAATTAATTCGCGCGTTCTCCCCTAGCGATTTCTACGTTACGTTACGAGTTTTAATTCTTGGCCCGCGCGGCCAAGTACGTCATCGAGAGATCCCCGCTCCACGTATGCGTTGCTTCCCCACTTAGAATGTCCGAAGTGGTTGCTAGATGCACGAAGCACGAAGAGGGGCCCATAAAAGCTGCTTCGCGACCGATTCACGAAGCATTCATTCAGATTCATTTCCGAGATTCCCTCCGGCATTCCCTCCAGAATTCCTTCGAGCATTCATCCCAGATCATCCCCAATCCTGTCCGTCCCGTCCTATTAATAGAGAATTCTTCCCTCACACTTTGAAATCCTGCATCCGGGGTTTTCCTGTAGCGAATTTGAACCAAAAACTCCAAACTAGGAGGCCGTGTTTCTAGCCAGAACCCGAACGATTCCCAGTGCTGCAAGCCAGTTCCTGGAAGCGACGATCTCCCCAGAAGACCGCTTCGCTGGTTTGCCCTGTTAATATTATAACCTGAATTCAGCCTAAATTTTTAGCCCAAGCTCCGTCAACAAATAGTTGTAACAATTTCCTGGAAGAGATGTTGGAGGCGACGACTCGTTCACGAGGCCGTTTCGCATGCTTCTCGTAATAATTAAGCCAGCCACTCAGCGTAATTAAACTCGAAACAAACATATTAGAACTCATAATTCAAAGGAGGGCCTTCAAGCCGCAAATTTTCACAACGACCTGTATATGTGCTAATCCCTTTAACCACAGATATTTACCTGCCTGCTGGACTTCTCGAGGGACGTAGAGAAGCCGTCCACGCAGTCACCTGGCTGCGCCGCGCCCTGCAGGGCATCCCCGACGTCTACAATCCTCTCGGGGTCGTGCCCCAGCTAGAATCCACCGTCGACTTTTCATTCTATGGCACCCAGCACAAACACAACGCCCAATTCACAGGGAGCTTGCCGAATCTCCCGCACGACCCGGTGTTGTAGGTAATTAATCCTGACATAGCCGAATTAACCTATATTTGCAGTTACACGAGCCTTTGACATTGGGACCGAGATTCAAGCTTAAAGGTTGGCACCGCCGGAATCAACTTCGACGGCCCAATTTCCTGACCAGTGGCGTCCCGTAGATTTCCCCAGGCTCGAACTGTAGGGCCACAAACGCACGGACGTATGACGGGTTGCAGTAACGCTAAGTGTTTGCAACAGGACGTCTCGTCTATCTACCAATTTTATTGTAAAATACATTTTACTATATTAGTGAATACATTGCAATAATATTAAACTGTCTAAAATTATCCTGGTGTTTGTTTGCTGGTCTCATAGTGTATATCTGACTGAACCAAATTAACTCCGACTGAGAGAGCTACCCGATGATGATTAATTAATTCAACGCCCTTATTAGCAGAAGGGCGGAGTGTTACAATTCAATTTACAACATTTAAATCAGTATAATTGCAGATTTTAGTTTTAGAAGTGTAGTTTTCAGAAGTCGGTATTATATTTTGTTAAATTCTCCGCGTTAATTGCAGGATTAGTAAGTTTACCTACATTGATTTTAGTTTTCCAATTTGTTTCTGCTGTAATTCCTCATTACTTTATTCGTAGTTTCATGTTATCCTAAATTGAAGCTGGTTCTACGGAGAAGTGTGGCTGAATAATATTTGAATTTATGCACCCTGTAATCTTTATTAATTGTTGTTCTGAAACTCTTATAATTGCAAGTTTGTTCATGGAGACTGTGAATAGGAGACAGTAAACTAGCTGAAGACTCTCACAACGCTATAACTAGCTCCCTTATAAGACTAACTACTTTAAGCGTTTCATACATCATATTACATTATGAGAATTACTAGACGGGATGCATTGTAGTCCACACGTAGTGAAGATTAAAAACAATATAAAAAACGACAGCAATGAAATATTTAAATTAGTTGTACTCCTAACAAAAGTCACGTATGTAAACACTTTTGCTGTTGAGGCATTATAGAACTAAATAAAAAAAATTAAAATTGATAACAGCAGTCGACCTGCTGTTATAGTAGGTCACTTTTCTTAATGTAATATCTATTCAAACTATGTTTAACCATACGTATTTTGAGTTGGTTTCAGCGATAATACATAGCCCTTTCCTTAAAATTTACCATTACTAGCAATAAAGTTACTCCAGTGGGCAACGCTGAATAAGAAAAACCGCAAAATTACACTTTACGCTCAGAAATTAAACTTGAAACAATGTAATTATAAATACAGAATTTGTATGTCAGTAATTTTAGTACAGTTTTAACATCCACGTATTTATTTCAAGGCAACAAATTAAATGCACAGTTTTTTATTTAAACGTCAAGTGCATTTGCTCAGTAGAAATATTAAACGCCATGTAAAACTAATATATGTTTTGTAAGATATTAAATGTTCAGCAAAAATAATAAATGCACAGTAAAAATGTTAAACATTGAGTAACAATTATAAATGTTTAGCAAAATAATAGATGTTTAGTAAAATAATAATCTTTTGGTAAAAATAGTAGACAATCAGTAAGAAAACAATAAGAACCCAGTAAAATAATAAATCTTCAGTAAAAATTGTAGATGTTCAGGAAAAATATAGTGTATAGTACAAAAATGCTTCATTGAAATAATCACAGGGACAGTGAGAAGTAAGGCAACAAATTAAATGAGCATTATTAGAATATTGAAACCTTAAGGGCCGGTTGCAGAAAGCAATGTTAAGTCTGGTGTTAGCTAACGTCGCGTCAAAGTGAACAAAATCGCATCAAATTTTGTTTACTAATGTATTAGGCACCATGCTTTCTGCAACCGGCCCTAAGTCATTTTGTTCAGTAAAAAAACCTAATTTCTAGTAAATAAAATAAAGGGACCCCGATATAAAAAATGTTTAGTAAAATAAAAAATATTCAGTAAGAATAATATACGATACATAAAATAACTGGTCAACAAAATAATATTGAAAGGAATATTATTTATATATTATTAAGTAGGTATTTACCAAAACACACTCGCTAGAATGTTATTGCGGATAACCTGGATTGCATAGAATATGTCTACAGTGTTTCTCACCAACTATCAGACATAGCCAAATTAACATTGGAACATTATGGCCGATCAACTATTGCTGTGTAGGCATCGAGGTACGTGATTGGTCAGAAATGACAAACGTCAAATTAATTTCAAATTGTTTGCATTTCTGACCAATCGCGTTTCTCGATGCGCACACAGCAATAGTTGATCTTTTCACAATTTCCAATGTTAATTGCCCTATGTCTGATACTCTGCTAGACACATTGTATATATACTTCCAATGAAGTCATTACCAAAAGAAGAATAAACGACAACTACGATACGAACTTGTATAGTTGTATGAAAAAAGTAACAAAAATAAAATACTCTCTTAAATACAAGAATAAAAACTTAAATATTTTTATCTACGACCACTACTAAAAGTTGGCCTTTTAGCGCTAGCTTGTTTCACTAAAAGTGGCGTGTTATAGTTTAGCTTGGTCAAAGAAATCAGCCGTTTACTTTAAGCGCATGTGTGGTATAAAGTGAAGTGAGGTTATAAAACTACAATTTCGAACTGGAAGTGAAGTTGTAAAGTTATTCTAGTTACTTCTTGCGTTACAGGTAAAATGTTTTTGAAATAATTAAAGCGTTATGTAATGAATACAGTCAGATGTGTAGTATTAATAATTACCTTTCGTAACTGACCTTGACAGTATTGGCTCCGCAAACATTCGCCCGCGCCCCAAGGCCTAGGTACTGTTTATCATAACTCTATAATAAAGCAGAATACTTCCCAAGGTCAAACATGTATGCGCGTGGTCTATGTGTAGTTCGATTGTGGGCGTGGTCTTGATATTTTCTAAGAGCCAGTAATATGGAAGGAGAGAACAATTAATGCTCTTGTTAGGGCCTACACACATTTTTTACATTACACAGGAATGTTTGAACTATGTACACATAAATATTAAATCTGCAAATAACCTAAATTCGGAGCTTTGTACAAAAATATGGTTATAAACTTTTTGCAAGTGGACTTTACTACCTCTAGGAAGAACGGTGGTTACAATAATGGCGTCCGTCCTACCAAAAAGAATAAAAGTAATAATTACTGTTGTGTGTTGCAGTGTAAAAATTATTGCACGGACAATGTTCCTATGCACGGTTTTCCGCGCAATAATAAAAATTTGTGCAAAACATGGAAAATACGTCTAAAAATAGGGAAACCCGTGTCGGCCCATATGAAAGTTTGCAGTAAGCATTTTGTGAAGGAAGATTTTATATTACCCGGTAAGTAGGTCTTGCCAGTTTGTATTTTCACTGGCTTGAAATAAACATAAATATGCTGCCTTAAAGATACATGTTAATTAAGCAAGTGCCACTTGATGTTAAACATCTTCAGCTTACTCCATTAATTTCGTAATTTAGGAGTTTCAATATGATTGTTTACTTGTAGATTATGTCAACAAGCGCAGATGCCTGAAAAATGTGCCCCGTGGAAGTGTCGACAAACCGCCATCATTTAAAACGGTCCAAAGCAAACAGGCGCGTTTGAATAGGCTCCAAAAGAGGAAAACGGAGCAACTCACAAGATTTTATATTACTCGGTAAGTAGGTCTTGCCAGTTTGTATTTTCACTGGCTTGAAATAATCATAAATATGCTGCCTTAAAGATACATGTTAATTAAGCAAGTGCCACTTGATGTTAAACATCTTCAGCTTACTCCATTCATTTCATAATTTAGGAGTTTCAATATGATTGTTTACTTGTAGATTATGTCAACAAGCGCAGATGCCTGAAAAATTTGCCCCGTGGAAGTGTCGACAAACCGCCATCATTTAAAACGGTCCAAAGCAAACAGGCGCGTTTGAATAGGCTCCAAAAGAGGAAAACGGAGCAACTCACAAATCGTGTTACTACTGTTACCACAAAACACAGGCGCGTCAAGCACCGGACAACCTGAGATGGAAGCAGCTAATGCTCTGTTAGAGTTGCACAATATGCAGATTGGCAGTAATAAACTGCATGAAGACAAAGCGGAGCAAGTGAACACATTTGTAGATAGGTAAGTGGTTGAAGTTTGACATTGCCGATATTATAAATAATGAATATAGGGTAAAATGTTGTAGAGATTAAATTGGGGCTTACATTTAGATTTTTGGCAATTCTTTTTAATGTATTCAGTTTCAATATGATTGTTTACTTGTAGATTATGTCGACAAGCGCAGATGCCTGAAAAAAACTGCAATTCCTTCCCAAAATTTGCCCCTTTGAAGTGTCAACAAACCGCCATCATTTAAAACGGTCCAAAGCAAACAGGCGCATTTGAATAGGCTCTAAAAGAGGAAAACGGAGCAACTCACAAATCGTGTTACTACTGTTATGGAGGAACCACAAAACACAGGCCCGTCAAGCACCGAACAACCAGAGATGGAAGCAGCTAATGCTCTGTTAGAGTTGCACAATAGTATGCAGATTGGCAGTAATAAACTGCATGAAGACAAAGCGGAGCAAGTGAACACATTTGTAGATAGGTAAGTGGTTGAAGTTTGACATTGCTGATATTATAAATAATGAATATAGGGTAAAATGTTGTAGAGGTATAAATAATTTAGCCCTTTTTATCGTAATTGTTGATGTGGTGTCTAAACTATCACTGTCGTCAACAAAGTTCTGCATTAGAAAGCAGGTTTTATTAACTACAATAAAAATTAAATTGGGGCTTACATTTAGATTTTTGGCAATTCTTTTTAATGTATTCAGTTTCAATATGATTGTTTACTTGTAGATTATGTCGACAAGCGCAGATGCCTGAAAAAAACTGCAATTCGTTCCCAAAATTTGCCCCTTTGAAGTGTCGATAAACCGCCATCATTTAAAACGGTCCAAAGCAAACAGGCGCATTTGAATAGGCTCTAAAAGAGGAAAACGGAGCAACTCACAAATCGTGTTACTACTGTTATGGAGGAACCACAAAACACAGGCCCGTCAAGTACCGAACAACCCGAGATGGAAGCAGCTAATGCTCTGTTAGAGTTGCACAATATGCAGATTGGCAGTAATAAACTGCATGAAGACAAAGCGTAGCAAGTGAACACATTTGTAGATAAGTGGTTGAAGTTTGACATTGCCGATATTATAAATATTGAATATAGGGTAAAATGTTGTACAGGCATAAATAATTTAGCCCTTTTTAACGTAATTGTTGATGTGGTGTCTAAACTATCACCGTCGTCAACAAAGTTCTGCATTAGAAAGCAGGTTTTATTAACTACAATGAAAATTAAATTGGGGCTTACATTTAGGTTTTTGTAAAAATTGGAGGTTAGCAGGTTAGGTTTTGCATCAGTTTTGACCAAGAACACTATACTAAGGAGATGCAACTTCCTATGACGGCTGTATATAAAAGCGGCCCCTATGCCGGGGATAGCCGTCGCGGCACTGTTGACAGCGTGTAACTACTTCGGTCATTTTCGTTTGTTTTCGCTGCTGTTCGAGAGTTGGAAGCGAGCTAAATTAACCTGTAATCCCGGTTAAAAGTCAGTTTACGGTTGTTAATCCAATGGAGTGTATTTCAAGTGTGTTATTAATTGTTAAAACATGGTCCGAATTTCCAGCTACACTCAGTAAATATTAGACATTGACAGTTCACGAGTTTTGTGAATGAATAAAGCTACACCACGACCGCCTTATTTGTCAACTTTTAGCGGTTCGCTTCGAAACGGGAGTTGCGTCTCCTTAGTATAGTCTTCTTGGTTTTGACACAGACCGATGCAAAACCTAACCTGCTAACATCGAATTTGACATAGACTTACAGTGCCACCAACATATTATTCTGCTGCATAATGTCACATTTTACTGACGTTTGAATAAAAATACATTTCTATCGTGCAAAAACCTCATGAGCATCACGAACGTTATGGAATTACCAATCTCAGACAATAATTGGAGTCGTCGCTTCACTCCTCCAAACAATTGTCTTTCATCGGTAAAATGTCCTTACCGTTCTTAATATTTAATATACTCTATAGGAAGTATAAATTGAATGACAGAAATAATAATGATAAATGGCTACAAAATCGTTGATATTTTAACTTTCTCTTATGGCAAATAGTATTTAAACGTTTTCTAAGTCATGGAATTGCCATGTTTCGTACAATTTTAGGCAACCTCTATATAAAAATGTTTATTGCAAGCAAAATAGTAATTGTTTTATTGAATTAAAAGTGTCACTTTGTTTGACAAGCAATTATTTTAATTATATATTAACTCAAAAATTGCAAGTCAAACAGAGCCACTTTTAATCAAAATAATGCATACTATTTTTTGTGCAACCTAGAAAAGTAAAAATTCAAAATTTTAGATTGCTTTTGACGTTACTCATTTAAAAACCATTATGACAAGTGCATCCATAGACGACCAGTTAGACCTTAATTTTAGTTCATAGGAAATATAGGCTATTTATGTTACAAGTATGAAGTTAAGGACTTCTTTTGGGTGAACCGCAGTGTACGGTAATGCGAGCGATGTACATAAAGAAGGCCAACCTTAATGAAACATTGGAATTGTGTATATATATATATATTTATTTTTATAATTAATAATAAAATAATAAGTACATTTTATTGTTACTCTTTTCTCACTTGGGTGTTATCCTGTAATAAAATAATTTTTAGGTAATTTAATACCAGTAGAATTGTTCTGCAAATTGAGAAATAAGATTGAGATGACAAATTGCAATAAAATTGGGAATTAATTAAATTGCTCAATTTATTTAAAGTAGTGATATTTAATAAAACATTATTTTTAATATTAAGAACTAAAGTAAATACTTACAATTAAGAAAGGTTTTTGAATATGTACTTTGTAAATGCGATTATATTAATTATCGTTATGAGGCGGCAGTATTATAGTACCTTTGAAAGAGGTTTTAGTAAAGTTTTCGAAAATTAATTTGGAAGGATTCCAGAAAATCAGACTGATTTACAGTTATCAATTGAAAAAAAAAATGCAATAATACTAGCAGTCTTTTTTAAATCTCGTGGGTAGAATATGTTCAAGAAATTTATTGACAAATATAAATGTGTAATAACTAGAGTCCGTCAAATGCCATTTTGCCATGTTTATTACCGTAGGTCCCTTTAGGGCTAGATTTCGTATTTAGTCGTTTCACGTAGTAAGGGGTGGAATAAACCACATTTTTTGGTGCCATAAATGCTATAAAATGCCTGTTTTCGTGATAAATGCTATATTTTGAATAAAGGTTATATTTTAATGCTATAATTTAATCAAAATCAATATTATGTGGCTAATTCACAACAAAAGGGCTTACAAATTTCAAAATAAACATGCAGAAGTTTTGGTGAGTGGCAGGTAGTAAGGTCGATGACCAGGGGCGGGGGTGACCGCTCGTCGCGCTCCTCAACGCTCAGGTAAGTATCCCGTTACGTCCACTCATCAACAATAACCTCGCGCTCTCCCCCTTCCCTTCAATGCACCTCGGATACCTACGTTCCACTCATTTGCCTCGTGTCCGTCGTTTTTATCAGATCACTTTGTCTTTTATATTTGTGTTGTGAGATTTTTAATATTACTGGTGAAATTTTTTCTAAAATTTCAACTTTTTGAAATAAATACTTACCATTTTTTGTGCTTTATTTTGAAATAAATGCCATTTTATATGCCATATTTTGAAAAAATAAATGCCATTTTGCTATGCTATATTTTTTAAAAAATACGGGAATATTTTGACGGACTCTAGTAATAACATTAGTTAAGCCAATTAGGTATTTTTTTGTAGAAAAAGTAAGTAATATGATGGACATTTTACTTACCATGTTGATTCACACACCACTTATAAGAACAAGACACCAAGCTAAATAAACAATAATACAAGACAAAATTACAAGAGCGACTGAACACCAAGAACTTTAAGCAATAATGTTGCTGATATCAGGTAGTTTTACAGGTGGGGTTGATTATCTGAGTTTTTGGAATAGGAAGTAGACACTTAAATACGTTTACAAATTATCCATCATAACTAAAGCTGATATTATATGGCAAATGCATATTTTGTATAATTGATAAACCGGATAAACTTTTCGCATATGTATACTAATTATGTGAAAACAAATTGTTTAAGCCAAGTTTCACTTTGCATATTTTGCATATTTATACGTTTTTGAGCATACTTTCTGGATTTTGCATATTTGGTTATATTTAGCAATAATTTGTAATGTATGAACTTTTAAAGATTTTTTTGTTAAATTTACTATTTCATGAAATTTATTAATTAAATGTTTGTGTGCAATTGAGATATATACTTTCACTTTCTGCCCTATTAAAATCTTTGACTATATCAACATAGACTGCCAGATACCCCCACTTTTCCCATAGAAGCAATGTATAAAGAATCAGACAATATAGAATCCACTTCAAGAGTGTTGGGTGAATAATAGTCTGGCGGGGTTACGGGAAATCTCATTTTTATGTTGATTACAACCTGAAGTTGGCGTTGGCAGTCCATGTTTATATGGCCAAACGTTAAAACGAATGTCGTCTTTGAATAAATATTAGGGAATTAAATAAACTCATACAAAATAATTAAAATTTTTACATTATTTAGAATACTCCTACCTATTTTCAAAATAAAATGAGGAGCATATTATGTGCATATATTATAACTTTGGGTGCATATACTCAACAAAATATATGCATATATATGCGCATATTTTCGTACATTTGAGTGCATATAATTCTCAGCTTTAATCATAACAATAAAACATAATATTTCCTTTATATTTGGGATATTCCAAAAGCAAATAAGTACTTATTTGTCCCTATTTTCAGAAAGTTGTAGGTTTGTCTAAATATAGTGCTTTTAGATATCAGCGAACGGAGGATATAAGATGGGGAATAAAGAAATAAAAATAGTGTGCTACGCCTAGTGATGTGGGTCGGGTAAATATCCAGTGGGTACGGTATTTATAAATGGGTATTTACCCCTGCCTCGGGTAAATACCTAAACACTGGGTATTTATCAAATGTGTAATATTTAGAAAGCTAAGCTAAACTTTTACTCACATCATTATGTTATCTTAATAAATAAACTACATATAAATGCACTGGAATATTTTATGTAAAATAACAATTTAAATGTAACATAGAATAAGAATTCACCCAGGTAAATTACTCATTTATCGGGAAAGAACATTGGCTGCCGAAGTTTGTGGAAATAAACAGTTAGACGCAATAAATTGCGCCTGTTAGAGATTACAAAAAACATTGTGACGGCCCTGACTCCATTTTTAAAAAATGAACATAACATTAATTTGAAGAAATAATCCTTATAATTATTAACATTAATATATACTGATAGACATATTACGAAACAATCTTAATAAGGCAAAAAATATCACAAAATAATATAAACAACGCTGTATACCGATGGGACCATAAGTATGCAACAGCAATAAGATAGCATGAGCAAAAACACATAATACTTGAATAAGAGATAACCGTAAAAAAAGTTATTTTAGTAGGCATATTTTGTTGACATATGCCATAATTAAAATGAACATCAAGTTTACTCAAATATTTGTTTGTATGTTCATCTCTATCTTATTCAATCATTGAATTCTGTTTCTTCTTCATGCTATCTCATTGCTGTTGTATACAGGTTGCCTAAAATTATATGGAACATGGCAATTCCATGAGTTGGAAAAGATTCAAATACTAATTACCATAAGAGTAACCGAAATAGAAAATGCAATAATTACTTTGGTAGCTAGGCAACAAGTAGGTATAATAGCTACTTGTTGCCTAGCTACCAAAGTATTTATTGCATTTTCCATTTCGGTTACTCTTATGGTAATTAGTATTTGAATCTTTTCCAACTCATGGAATTGCCATGTTCCGTACAATTTTAGGCAAAACCTGTATAATTATGTCCCCATCTGTATTTTGGGCAGTAAATGTTCTCAGTTCAGCTATTTTCTTAAACATTTTTATAAAATTCGAATAGAGTACCTTCAGTTATGAATCAATTATACTCATTAGATAGATACATTAGATTATAATATTTGTAAATGAGTCTATAAATATCCGCTTAAATACCCATTTTGGGTATTTACCCGGATAAATACCCCAGGTATTTACCCCTAAAAATAAATACCCGGGTAATTTACATCACTAGCTACGCCGATGATGCCGTGCTCCTGGCAGAAAATGAAAATGACTTGCAACGACTATTGTTTAGGTTCAAAACAGCAGCGGAAGAATTTAACATGAGAGTATCAACAGAAAAAACAAAATCATTGACTATCTCGAAAGAACCTCTTCGATGTAACTTGGCCGTTGATAATAATATGATTGAACAAGTTATGAACTTTAACTACCTAGGTGTACACACATCTAGTAGCATGAGAAACCTAAACGAGGAAGTTCGCAATCAAGCAATGAAAGCGGCTGCGATATCAGGCTACCTACGAGACGTGATATGGACAAATAAGCACATGTCGGTTGAAAGTAAAGTACAGATCTATAAAACCTGCGTCAGACCCATCTTAACTTATGCCGCCGAAACCAGAGCTAAAACAGCCAAGAAGAAGAAGAAGAAGAAGATATCAGCAAATTCCAGGAATTTAGTTTTTGGAAACTGTCCCAGTGACATTTCCACTAATTCAATTTACAGCATTGTAACAATAATTATTATCATTTAATACTGAACAGAAAAATCTGGTGTGATACACGCACACAACTTCCTTTTACAGTGATCTTATAATTAGTCAAAAATTTGATTTTAAATTTTTAAGCATTGGTCAAAAATTTTCAAAAATTACAAATTGTACAAAAACGGTGCAAAACAGAGCGTTAGGTGAAGAGACAAATTTTCTCTATAATTTTAAGCTGAATTCAAAAATGTAATAATATACCGGGTCTTCTATTTAAAATAGGAGTTAATAATTTTTTTTTCAAAAAACAAAAGAAACCCATTTTAGAGGTGTTCAACTGGAAAATCACCTATCTCACATCAATACACATTAAAAATGTAATACAAATGAGAAGTTTGAAAAAAATCGTTAAAACCGTTTTTGAATAAATCGAAAAAAAACTGAAAAATCACAAGAGTAAACACATACTTCCAGTTATGCGATTTTCTTCAAAAGCTTGCTGTCGCATCTACATAGTACACAAAACTTATATATAAAGTTTCAACCCCATACCTCTTTTCGTTTTTGAGATATTCTGTTCACAGACAGACACTCACACAGACACACACACACACACAGACAGACCAATAAAAAAATATATGTTTTTTGGGTTCAGGAGACTCTGAAACGTGAAGATCTGTTGAAAACTCAATTTCGAATTTTTGGGTTGAATCCAATACTTCCTTTATTGTAAAAGGAAGTAAAAAAGAAGACACTATTCAATTCAGCAGTATCGGCTGAATCCAATATGTAGGAAAGTGGCCTGAAGGCTATCCAAAAATTTCCAATCTCTAGCGTGCTTTTAAAACTTTCTTTAGTGCAACAAAAGTTATTAGATTCGTCCTACATTTTAAATGCGGCATATGCCGCGGGCTTCAGCTAGTTATGACATAAATTATAAGTGTCGTAGATGCAAGCCTTTGTTAAATCGATATTTATGGATTAATAACAGTAAAATTAAGGTCGTAGATAAAATACTGTATGCAACGCGTGCTAAAAGTCGTTTATGCACGAGCCTTCGCTTCGTTTCATAATTTTCATGTCTCGTGCATAAACGACAACTTTTAGCACTCGTTGCATAAATAGCTATTCGCTAGTACATAAACATACAAGGTGTTATTTATTTATTTTATTTATTTTTATTTTATTCCGTAATCCGCCAACAGCCGTTAGGTCAATTATAGGGGTCACTGTACATTTTATGGGGACTTCCAACCCCACTAATGACTATCATGATGTTATTATGATATCCGGGACCAACTTTTTTCCGTGGCAGCCGTACCACGTGGTGCCGGGCAAAGCAGCCGTGGAACTCCCATCCAATAAAAATGAGTGCAAATATTGTAACCAGTGATAGAGGTCACCAAAATGAACAACTTTTCTATTTATCGTTTTTCATTTAATCGCATATTTTTTCAGTCATTTATCTCCCCTAAATTTGACGACCCGCTTGGTAAGCAAATCTAAGCTAAAGGTGAACGACACAAGTATATTAAAACTGCAAAAGTTCTTGCACAAAAAAAAACACGCGTTCAATAACTTACCTACTTCAATAGATAAAGTACGTTGGTGACCAGATGTGAACTAAAGGTGTTATCAGTACCTATGCAGTTTTTGTTGGTTTGCCTATCAAAGAAATGTTTTTTGTGTTTTGCGCTATTAAATTTAAATATTATTCCATAAGCGGGTATGCATTTTTAGAGTAAAATTGTTTTGAATTTTAACTCAGTTTTAAGGGCGTTTTCGAAAAAATATAAATGGAGAAGTTGTTCAGTTTAGCGAGTTCTATTACGGGTTAAAATATTTGCACTCATTTCCATAACAGCCTGTATAACATATTATATTAGTGGAGCAGCAACGCACTCTTGGCTTTCGCTGGATGACCCCTGCGTCGTTTTTGTCCTATTGGGATGATTCTCACTTCTAAAGGTGCTTTCCAATTTTTGGTTGGAATACTATCCTTCCTTTGCTGTATTACTTACATTAATTTCAGTTACAGTAACCTCAAATATCCAGCCAGCAAAGAAAGTGGCTGTTACTGAACAGTTATTATTTTTACCGTGCAAATTGAAATAAATTACTGTGCATCTCCTATTTCTTTAATATGCGTTTTAAACTGTACAAAACATAATAAAATACCGTGCATATTTTACTGGCCACTTTTAATTTTTTGTTGTGCAATTTACAATATTTTACTAACCATTCGGGTTTTTATACTTTGCAAAAATTAGTTGATTACTGAACATACATATTTGTTTACTGAATAAAACTGGATTATCTACTGAACGTTTTATTAGTACCCTTATTTCAATGTGATTTAACGTAGTCTACAACTGCTATAAAAAAGGGTTTGGCGTGACCTTGCTCAAACAACTATCTCCAACCATAACCATTCTAAATATTCCATCAATAAGCTTCCAACCCTTCAGTAACTATCAAACATATTAACCTGGTATTCTCAGTCAACAGACTATGTTCCTTAAATAATTCTCTAAAGTGCAATATTGGAAGACTTTAGACAAAATCAGTTCCAACTTGTACATCTGCCACTTCGTATCGATTAATCGCAAATACCACCGCGAGTGCTTTTAAACCCTTCCATTGAACCGAAGTTAGGTGTTGGCAATAATCGTTCCGTTGTTGTGAGAACTTTGTTTATGTAGAATGTTCTAAAAGACATAAAATCGGAAATTATTACTTGTTAAAGTTGGAGTAAAAAATAATAAAGTACTTATGCGACAACGGTTTTTGCATAATTGTATTTTTAAAGGGCCTACATCATATCTTATTTGAGTTTGTAGTCATTAGGTTTTTTTCAATTTTAAACAGAATATTTTCTGAACATTTTGGGCCACGTACGTCCATGTACACCTTCAAATCATTCTTGAATGTAAGATCGCGCGCTTATACCAGAGAATTAAACTCGCGACTCGTGTGATTATTTTGACCTTGTGTGTCCCAGTTAGCTTGCTGCCGGGGCGTCGCCTGGTAACGTAATTGGGGCAATTCAAAAAAATCTCCGTGGAATTGCAAAGCTAAATTTTTTCAGAGTCGTGGAAACGGTTGCACATTTAACTGAGACACGCATTAATGGATTCGACCCTGGCGACGCTATATGCTTTAGAATGCAGTTGAAAATGTTCAGTAGAAACTGTGGTGATTCAAATTTTTTCCATTCCACAAGAACAACAGTGTACTGTGCAATTTAGGAGTTGAAAACACGTAAACGCCGATTTTAAGAAGGCGCACTTTCAAAAACGAATAAACCTCATTTGTAAGCTAACATTTTGAATTTCTTTGAGTAAAAGCGTCAGATCGCTAGCAATAAGAAGCCGCACTCTTCAAGCGAGTTGAATTTAAAAGTTGTGTTTAATCTTTGAGTGGACAATTATTAAAAGATTGTAAATGGAAAGTTACACTTTAGTTGCTGAAGCAATTAGGTCTCTAGTTGACAAACAGTTGAGCTTCCACGTAAGTATTTTGTACCAGACCCAATCTACTTCGGACGTGAGTGGACCTATCGGGCTAAGGTTTGAAATTTAAGGTTGCGCCTTGGCAGTTCATCCTAATTTTTACTGCCGTAAGACGAATCCGGACTTTACCACACCCTTCCGCGAGATAGCTGTGAACAATCGGGGCTTTACTACCGTTGCCTCTCAACGCAAACCAACATGTGATAAGTGCGGCCCGGTATTGTAAAATCTCGTTTATACTGTAAAAACGTATGAACATTATAGTTATTTATGGTACAAGTGTATTATATTACAAACAATTCGCGATAGAAAAGTTGAGTCCTCGAGGCCGTGAGGCCGAGAGGGGTATTTTCTCGAGCGCATTATTTGTATTAACACCATCCAAAATATTATCCCACTACCCAATAAATATCAAAAAGCATAAATTTTGTATTGATACTTGTGAAAAGTCAAAGTGGCAAATTAATTAAGAGTGAGCTAAAGTACTTATAAGCCACGGGAGTGTGTTAAATACTTATAATTCACGTGTGGGTTATTTATTATAACCCACTGTTACTTGGGTGATGTAAATAAGCTAAATGGCCCACGGTGTCGAGGGCAACATGATTTATGATGTAAACAAGCTAGTAATTGCCCAGTTTGTTTAAAACGAACTAGTAAAACATGATATTGCTATTGAGTATTGGATAAATGTTATTTAAGATTTCTTTTGCAAGTGCATCTATGTAGGTGCATATTACAACTGAAAAATACGTTAAACATACTCCAGATGATGGTGACGTTTAAATTATTGAGACAGTCATGTATCAATACAACTGTTGCTGTCGGAGGATTTACTAATTTTGTAATTCTAGTAGCTCGGAGGTCTGTTCATAAAGTCTGTTTTTAAACCAGACAAAGGAAAGGCCGAAAGAAAAATTGATTCTTATCCAAGTTTTTATGAGCGTAGAAGTTGCAGTATGGTAGGACTTGCAACTTGCAGTTGGCGTTTTTAAACAGAATGACACTTCTCATGAATGAATTTCTACTAATGAATTATAGTTTTTCCTGGCCATGTATGATGCTGCAGTTAAGGAAGTTTCCATGAATTACCATAGTTATTTGTACTTCCCCATATCCGTTGAAAAGGACAAACCAGCAAAGTTGGGCATATTACCACCCACATCTAGTACATCTGAACAATACTTGTTTGTTATTAAGTGCTTAAGTGGTTAAGTAATGAATTCAATTCTGAATATGGATATTGAAACATAATCTATTGGAACCAAAAGGAACACTGCAGTTTTCTCCCCTGGATTGTCTCTTGAACATGGTTTTTTGTAATTGTTCCACAAGTTGTGGACAAATGGAATATGGGGTAATTATTACGGCTATCTTGTCTGAATGCTGTACCAGACGACGACTGATCAGAAAAATAATACAATTGAGAGGAGCAAATTGATAACACAGATGGCTATCGACCATTTTGCATCTTTCCTCAATCAAACGAGGAAGAAGAAGGAGAAGGAGAAGGAGAAGAAGATGCATACAAAGACGGAGAAGAGCAAGCATAACTTTTTTTATTACGTATATGTAAAAACGTGATTCTACGCTTCCAAATATTGCCATTGCTCCAAATTATGAAACTCAAGTATTCAGTGTTTTTTGTTATTGGAAACCTTTGATAAAAGTAAACTGTAAAATATTCTCTAAATTAATAATGATATATTTAAAATAGGCCAGTCGACAAGTACATTTTAGCGGGAATAATTCCGGACAAGCTGGAATAAATTTTAATCTGTTCTGTTGGGACTCAGAAAATATATATTAATTTTGCACCCCTTGACAGGCCCGGATTTAATCGCTATGCTTAAAAAAAGGTCTAAATTTTTATATTTTTCCTAATATTAGTGAATATCTCGATTAGTATCAACTTTTGAGCAAAATACGTAGTTATCAAAATTAAAGAAGAGTAAATGGTCTACAAAAAATGTTCTATACATTTTTGTCATATATTCGCTTGTTTCGAATTCATAGGCGTCGAAATATATTTTTTTTCGAGCATTTGCTTGTTACTTTCTTTTACGATAAAAGAAGTATTGGATTCACCCTAAAAATTCGAAATTGAGTTTTCAACAGATCTTCAGGTTTTAAAGTGCCCTGAACCCTAAAAATATGTTTTTGTTCATTGCTCTGTCTGTGTGTCGGTCTGTCTGTGTGTCTGTTTGTGAACAGAATATCTCAAAACGAAATGAGGTATGACGTTGAAACTTCATATATAAGTTTTGTGTACTATCTAGATGCGACAGCAAGCTTTTGAAGAAAATCGCATAACCGGAAGTAGGTGTTTACTCTTGTGATTTTTCAGTTTTTTTGGTTTTTTTCAAAAACGGCTCTAACGATTTTTTTCAAACTTTACAATTTTATTAAATTTTTAATGTGTATTGATGTGAGCTAGGCAATTTTTCAGTCGAATACCTCTAAAATGGGTTTCTTTTGTTTTCTTTTCCAATTTTTTTTATGAACTTCTATTTTAAATAGAACACCCAGTATATTATTACATTCTTGAATTCAGCTTAA
Organism: Agriotes lineatus; assembly: GCA_940337035.1. Classification (NCBI taxonomy): domain Eukaryota; kingdom Metazoa; phylum Arthropoda; class Insecta; order Coleoptera; family Elateridae; genus Agriotes; species Agriotes lineatus. The sequence continues at coordinate 72,925 of CALNHX010004369.1, forward strand.
AATTTTAGAGAAAATTTGTCTCTTGAACTAATGCTCTATTTTGTATGGTTTCTGTACAAACTGCAATTTTTGAAAATTTTTGACAAATGCTTGAATGTATGTACCTATGTATGTATGTATAATCGATAACCTCGTTTTACCTTGCGGTGTAGAGGCTGGTGCTGTATGTGCTTGCATCTGGCGGTACAATGCTCAACTTGCCCCGGATTCTGGATACAAAGTTAAAGATTAAAAATCAAATTTTGGCTAATTATAAAATCACTATGAAAGGAAGTTGTGTGCGTGTATCACACCAGATTTTTTTAAATTATTATTGACGTTCCACTATTCCAACTTTGCTAACTTCAAGTTTCTTTTGAAGTTGACTGCTCATCAATTTTTTTTGCCTTTTTATGTTGGTGGTTGTTCAATATCACTTTGACTTTCAACAATATCTGTCTCGTGTTCCGAATTTGCTTCATAATCTTGGGAATGTTCTATTGATTGTTCTAGATCGATATGCAAGTCCTCGTCGTCGTCTTCGTCGTCTACTTCGATCACGTCCACAGTATTCAAACAAGATTTGCCCTGACAGAAACCACATATTACTGAGCAATGAAAACCTTCTTTGCGACAAGATACATTACAACCTTTGGCGTATTTACAAGAAATTAGTTTCAGTAATTCTTGGGGAGCTGCGTCTTGTACAGTGGGAATGGGTATTAATCCATTCTTTGAAAGGTGATTTTTCGTTTCCACACCATAGCTGAATTTGGTTGTAAGTACGGAACGAGTGCAAGCGAGCTGCGTCTTTGGTTGGTGGTAATGATGCTAGATTTTGTAAACTTCTGTTAATAGATTGTACGAAACACTGGTATATATACCTGTTCAATGATACACAGTGTGTTGATCCATACAGAAGAAGAAGAAATTGTTCTCCCACTTTATCTATTTCCTCTGGGGACGCGTTTGAGTCTTTGAAAATTTGAACAACCTTCTGTAAGTTTTTCTCTTTCTGTAGAAGTTTAACGAACTTCATTTTCCCCTGCCCGTATAGTGCGGAAACAGTATCGCAGCCACTAAATGCATGCAGAAATAAAGTGTTGTCCCTAATTGAATCATCCGGAATTACTCCCGCTAACAGCCATTTCAAAAGACTTATCGACTGGCCTATTAGCCAAAATTTGATTTTTAATCTTTAACTTTGTATCCCGAATCCGAAGCAAGTTGAGCACTGTACCGCCAGATGCAAGCACATAAAGCAGCAGCTTCTACACCGCAAGTATTATACATACATACATACATACAAGCATTTGTTAAAATTTTTCAAAAATTGCAATTTGTACAGAAACCGTACACAATACAGCGTTAGTTCAAGTGACAAATTTTCTCAAAAATTTTAAGCTGAATTCAAGAATGTAATAATATACTGGGTGTTCTATTTAAAATAGGAGTTAATAAAAAAAATTGGAAAAGAAAACAAAAGAAACCCATTTTAGAGGTATTCGACTGAAAAATTGCCTATCTCACATCAATACACATTAAAAATTTAATAAAATTGTAAAGTTTGAAAAAAATCGTTAGAGCCGTTTTTGAAAAAAACCAAAAAAACTGAAAAATCACAAGAGTAAATACCTACTTCCGGTTATGCGATTTTCTTCAAAAGCTTGCTGTCGCATCTAGATAGTACACAAAACTTATATATGAAGTTTCAACGTCATACCTTATTTCGTTTTGAGATATTCTGTTCACAAACAGACACACAGACAGACCGACACACAGACAGAGCAATGAGCAAAAACATGTTTTTTGGGTTCAGGGGACTTTAAAACGTGAAGATCTGTTGAAAACTCAATTTCGAATTTTTGGGGTAAATCCAATACTTCTTTTATTGTAAAAGAAAGTAACAAGCAAATGCTCGAAAAAAAATATATTTCGACGCCTATGAATTCGAAACAAGCGAACGTATGACAAAAATGTATAGAACATTTTTTGTAGAGAATTTACTCTTCTTTAATTTTGACAACTACGCATTTTGCTCAAAAGTTGATACTAATCGAGATATTCACTAATATTAGGAAAAATATAAAAATTTAGACCTTTTTTTAAGCATAGCGGTTAAATCCGGGCCTGTCAAGGGGTGCAAAATTAATATATATTTTCTGAGTCCCAACAGAACAGATTAAAATTTATTCCAGCTTGTCCGGAATTACTCCCGCTAACAGCCATTTTAAAAGACTTATCGACTGGCCTAAAAGGCCATATGCGAATAACGATTTTTCTGATAAATGCGTCCCAGGGTGACTATTCTTTCCATCTTAATTAAAATGTACTTCCATAATTCTTCCTAGGAGTAATTAGAAAACATGAAACAGAGCTCAACAAATTGTACTAAAGAATTGTGTACTGCTTCCTAATAATAACAAAATGTCTTGTACTTTTTAACTTGAAGGTGTTGTAAAATAATAGTTATTTATGTACCAAGGGCGTAAGAAGGCGTTTATGGTTCGTGGTGTAAAAATTAGGTCATAGCCGCAGGCTCTAGTGTTACTCAGTGGGCCGTAAAGTACTTTAACTGACTCAACTACATAAGTACAACTAGATCCACATAAAATTAGTCATAATATAGTATACAGTGTGTCCAAGATAAGGAGGGCCAGTATGGGGATCTCGGTAATGGTAAGAGATACAAATTTGGTTAAATGGGAAGAAAGTTGCGCAATTAAAGGACTAACAAAATGACGTCTAGAAATCCTTGATATGATTTTTCGTTTTTGAATTATCTGAAAAAAACCGAATTTTTGGATTTTCTTTTTTATTTTTTTCTGGCGTTAATATTAAAGTTAGAGCGAAACTGATTAAACTTCTTTATAGCAACTTTTAGTGGACTTAATGATTACGTTATCAATTTTTTTATCCGACGGTTCGTCTTTGAGAAACCATCATCAACTTCATTTTTTTAAATACGGTCCTGGTTTTTTGATGCCAAATTTGTGAAGCCCGTTTTATTCTAAATTCAACAATGTGCCACATATTATGGTTTAATTACGTTTCGAGCTTTTCTTTGATCATCATCAGAAATTGTTTTAGATACGGACCTGCATTTCTCATAATTTTGTAAAAATAAGTTCATACAGTAAGTTAGGCCTTTTTACATGCCGTTAAAATATTAAAATGCACATCATAATGTCATAATCCTGATACATTAATTTAATAAGCAACCAATAACTATTAACAATAAACCACAAATAAATGAACAAAAGATAGGCAGAAAGAATGAGAAAACGAGCCTTGAAACAATGTAATAGGTATTTAACGTTTTCAAATAGAAAAAGAACTTAGAAGATTGGTTTTTGAAGCCTTTCAAAGTAGATATAACACCAGTATTGCTGAATAATGTTTTAGATTCTACAGTTAAATGTTATTATGCATAGAGAATGATGGCAACCTTTTTGAATACCTTCTGTAAATTTAATACCTATTAAATGGTTTCGATGTTCGTTTTGTTATTCTTTCTGTCTATCTTTTGTTCATTTCTTTTTTGTTTATTGTTAATAGTTATTGGTTGGTTATTAAATTAATGTATCAGAATTATGACATTATGATGTGCATTTTAATATTTTAACGGCATGTAAAAAGACCTAACTTACTGTATGAACTTATTTTTACAAAATTATGAGAAATGCAGGTCCGTATCTAAAAAATTTTCTGATAATGATCAGAAAAAAGCTCGAAACGTAATAAAACCATAATATGTGGCACATTGTTGAATTTAGAATAAAAAGGGCTTCACAAATTTGGCATCAAAAAACCAGGACCGTATTTAAAAAAATGAAGTTGATGATGGTTTCTCGAAGACGAAACGTGGGATACAAAAATTGATAACGTAATCATTAAGTCCACTAAAAGTTGCTCTAAAGAAGTTTAATCAGTTTCGCTCTAACTTTAATATTAACGCCAGAAAAAAATAAAAAATAAAATCCAAAAATTCGGTTTTTTTGAGATAATTTAAAAACGAAAAATCATATCAAGAATTTCTAAACGTCATTTTTGTAGTCCTTGAATTGCGCAACTTTCTTTCCATTTAACCAAATTTGTATCTCTTACCATTACCGAGATCCCCATACTGGCCCTCCTTATCTTGGACACACTGTATAATAATAGTAGAAAAACTTTAGGCAGCTAATTTTCTTTGATATTTATTTAAAGTAGTAAGGTAAAAATATATTTCGACATCTTATTTTTTTTTTCAGTTTACATAAAAAATGTTAATAAGTTAAAAATAAGCATTAATTACTATTTTCACCTATTTTTGTAGGTGAGTGAACAAGTTTGCTACCTCGCATTATGCAAAAATGTTTATATTATAAAGATCTACCTCATAAATTCAAATTTACATTATTGGGGAGTTTAATGCTAAAACAGCCAATACAACTGATGAAGAGCACATGCGAGAACATGTGGCTACACGCAGTAGAAATGGTGAAAGGCTTTTCAGTTCTGCATTGACAACGACCTTACAGTTGTCAATACTTTATTTCGACAACATATACGTAGACTATACATATGGACATTGCCAGATGGTGGAACTAGAGTTCAAGACTATGTGTTAATATGAAAGAAATTTCCTATGGTCAAGAATTGTTGACTTTCTTCTTGCGCATAGAAATGAAAATAAAAAAAAACACGTTTAACAACTAACTATCTGCATTAGCAGAGAAGGCACCCTTTATAGATAAAATTGAACCTAACATTCAACCTGTACAAAGCATCAGTAAATCGACAAGTCCAAATTTTCTATGGCTAGACTTAAAGCACTTAGTTTACCATATGATAAATAATTAAAGAATTATGTAATGAATAAAGTAAAATGTGTACTATTATAATTACCTTTGATTAACTAACTTTGACAGCAGTCGGCAGACTGCAGAAACAGTCACCTGCGCCGTCACGGCCATCTCTTTACTATGACATAAATTATAACTGTCATAAATGCAAACCTTTGTTAAATCAATATTTATAGATTAAGAACAGTAAATTTAAGGCCGTAGAAAATATCGTGTGCAAACTTGTGATAAAAGTGTTTTTCTACGACCACCATTAAAAGTAGGCCTTTTAGCGCTAGCTTTTTTCACTAAAAATGACATTTTATAATTTAGCGTGTTTAAAATGAGATCAGCTGTTTACTTTTAGCACATATGTTATAAAGTGAAGTGAGGTTACAAAACTACAATTTCGAACTGGAAGTGAGGTTGTAAAGTTATTCTAGTTACTTCTTGCGTTAGAGGTAAAGTGTTTTTAAAATAAATAAAGCCTTATGTAATGAATAAAGTCAGATGTGCGCTATTATAATTACCTTTAATAACTGACTTTGACAGTATTGGCTCCACAAACATTCACCTGCCCATCAAGGGCATCTCTTTATTATGACATAAATTATAACTGTCGTAAATCGACATTTATGGATTAATAACAGAACATTTAAGGTCGTAGAAAAAATATTGTATACAAACTCGTGCTAAAAGTGTTATTGCACTCGACATGTTCCATAAACATCAACTTTTAGCACTTGTTGCATAAATAGCTATTATGCACGAGACATGTTATGAAACTCAGCCTTCGGCTTCGTTTCATAATTTTCATCTCCCGTGCATAAACATCCACTTTTAGCACTTGTTGCACAAATAGCTATTTTCTACAACAAATTTCCTGTTAATAATCCTTAAATATCGATTTATCAGAGGTTAACATTTTTGCCAGTTATAATAATTTACGTCATAATAAAAAATGGCAGTGGATAAGTAGCCGGTACCAGTGACTATTTCTGTAGTCGATAGTTGTCAGAGTTAGTTATCCAAAGTGGTTAGTACACATTTTACTTTAGTCATAAGGCGATGCTTAAATTATTTAAAATACTTTACCTCAAAAGACAGAAGTATAATAACTTTATAGCGTCATTTCCAGTTTAAAATACATAAATTCGTAAAATGTGTGTAAAACAGCTGATTTTACTTTTAGCACGCTTATCTATAATGTGTAATTTTTAGTTAGACAAGCTATTATTGGTAAAAATCCCACTTTTAGTGGCGGTCTTAGAAAAAGGTACTTAATAATATCACCTATACAATTTTGACAAAATCACTTAACTTTTACATGTTTAATACTGAACACAAATTAGTGCTGAGTATGGAAAATGAAAAAAAAACAGTTTGAACATCTGTAATTTATTGTTCTTGTTATTAACATTTTTAGATATGCAACAAAAATGTTTGTACTTGTTAAAATGACATTACTAATATAACTTTAAACTGTCAGATGTAGAATGCCAAGTTCACTTTCACTGCCAACGTAATTTAATAAGAAACAGTTCCACAGCCCTCTAGAGCATTCTTAGTAAATCAGTTCGTATATGCCGTTCACGATCTTTTTGGGTCAGGTGAGGCTATGGCCATCTAGTAATTTTGTTGGCAGAACTTCTGTAGCAACTAAACTCCCTCATGGAAATTGACACTTTTTGTGTTAGGTTACGTTGTTTTCAGTTTAAGGTTATATTTTCTGAATAGGTACATTGTTGCCGGATCTCTGTTTAAATTAAGGATGAAAAATTTAAATGATTTGACAATTGACGAGCGAAACGAAAATGAGAAATAATTTATAAATAAGCATTCAATATTAATGTTTATTGCAATTTGGATAAGAATTGTGTACATGATATGAATACGCCACTTTATTTTACATGCTTTCTGCATGCTTGCTCGCTTGGTGGTGCGGAGGAATAAAGACATCACTAACTGATGCCAAATAAATCTAGTAGAGCAATATTATTGTAATAAAAAAACATCGCGTACTGGCGTAACTGGAAGTTGAGTGTTCTGCATGTAATCAAAACAAAGGGAAAGTGCGTGAAGTTTTGCTTTTTTAATTCCTCCTCATTAGAAAGTTTTGAGTAAAAATGTTTGCTTCTTCTCCTATGTACTATAGACTCTGCGACAGCTGCCCGCTTGGTAGCTTCGTTTAAATTCACGTAATTTATTTTAATTCTGTATGTTTCGGAAACCGCGCAGACATCAACCTGTAGTCTCCCGAAAGACAGTTTGAAATTTTCTACAAAAAATTTATAGTAGGTAGCAGAAGATATATTTTGGAATGCAGAATATCTACTTTTAAAGAGCTGGTGCATTTTTTCAATATTTAAGTTGTTACCCAGGTAATATACTTCACGACCAGAATAATGACTTTTTAAGAGAATGATTGGATATGTTCTCTCATACACAATCTCGCTTCTTTGGGATATGCATTTCCGCTAACACTTTTTCTAGGAACATCACTCATTTTCAACTCAAGGTCGACACTGACACTATTACAATACACTCGAAGATCCACAACAACTGCTATCAGCAAGAATCACAGAATACAAACTAAACGCCATAATGACCGACGCAGGCAGGGAAAAACGAATTTCTTGCAAAAAGGCCATAAGTCGCAGCTGAAAATACTAAAGAAGCAATAGATGACCTTAAAAATGTGTCCACACACCTCGAATATGGAATTGATTCTGCTTCAGTGGCATTTTTGAGTGGATATGTAGCAGAAAGAGTTAACTGTAATATTTGCTTAGAATCTCGTTTAACCACTCTTTCCTCAAATCCATTATAGCTCTTATACGTTTATAAGAACAGGGAGTGTTGAAATACCCTGCTAGAAGATTTACAGCTTTAATAAATCAATTAGTTGATCTAAATATTAAAACTGTAAATCTCTTAAATGTACGTACACGATACTATACCTAAATTATGCGATTCGTATTATATTAAAGTCCAGACAATAGGTTCTTACATTGTACTAATACTGCATGTTAAAAAATAATTGTTAAAAACGTATTATTCTTGACACCCACTCCAATTTAAATGTCGACGTGGCCAAAATTAGCAATTTCGCATAAGTGGAAACAACAATGAATTAAAAAAAAATGCCCAAGCCGTACAATGTGACGTTTGTCACATAATTCAGCAGACCGTGATTAAAATAATAAATCTGGCAATGCGGTAGCAAGAAAATGTCGAACAGACACTGACAGAAGAAAAATGTTGCATCTGCTACATCACCGAATCAGTTAGTCCAACATGAAAAGAAAAAATCATAGCCAACCCTGTCCCAAAAAGGTTGTGAATGGCTTATAGGTGGTAGAGGAACCAGTCAGTAGGAGTAAATTATATGAGAGAAGTGCCCAGATTTCGAACATTTTTCTAAATGTATGATGTTATACAAGGCACTGTTTAGAAGCACTTCTGCAAAATCATTGGCCGATGCAGAAGCTGACATAGTAGTTTTGAAAAGGCATGGTTGTTGGGTGGAATGGAATACAACTGTTGCTGTAGCATACACAGAAGCCGAAGCTAGAGGCTAACTTAAATAGAAAAATACAAAAAGATTTTCAATTATTGGACTAAAGAGATGGTTTGGGATGAAGTTGCGCCTTGCAGAAAGCAATTGTGCACATCCGCACTTTACATGCAAGGAAATTGTTTTTGTTGGAAAGGTAGTTTGCCAGAGAGAAGCAATTAAATGTGAAGTTGTGGCAGTTCCACAAAACGACTTCTGGACCTATTAAGCTGGATTTGATCATACACTCCGACAACGGGTAGTCAGAAAAGAAGTAAAATCGCTCCAGAAAGATTTCTTTGAGATGACGAAATTATATTGTTTCACGCTTATAATTCGTACAAGCTAAACTTGAGGCTTGAGGTTATCAAACAGTGGCGAGGGCTTTTCGAAGACCTCCAAATATTTGCATCAGTAGGTGCTATTGCTTAGGGTATCCATTTCTCTTTGTCGTACGATGAAACGTCAAGTTTAGCTTCCCAATTAATATTTCAGCGAGAATGCGTAATATGTATTGGCGGCGGCATTCAAGGCAGTTGACAGGAATTAATTTTACCTTACCAGGTGTCGGTCGGTCACATTTTATGTAAGGGATGCGTTCCTTGAAGACCCGGCATAATTCAGGCCTCGCATAATTCGGGCTAATTTCCCCATGGGAGCGAAAGTGAAGTAGAGGAATGGGTTCTTGGCGGGCATAAATTTGCAGAGCTTGAAGTATTTCTATTTTTTTCATACAGGCGTAGGCGGGTTTAGAATGCAGCACGAAATAAGAACAGCAGTTGTAATATAAATGTTATTCTTAATTTAGAAAATCGGTTAACATTGAGGACCGGTGGACATATATTTAATTTCCAAAAAGTTAAGATGTGCAGTGATTCACATGTTTTTAAGAAATCAACGCAAATGCTGTAGTTCAAAATAAGAAAACAGTTCCGATAGGCATGTGCTAGATCTTGCCTCGTTGCTGAGTTGCAGCATTCAGAATAGGAGAACATATGCTTGATATATTTCATAATTTTAGTTATCATTATTGTTGGGAAAGTTAGCATTTCTAATAAATTGTGTAATTCATAGTTACAGTAGTAATTGTTTGGCTTTTTTAGGTGCTGTACCACCACTAAAATATTTTACCTATTTTCATTCGTGTTCAGTAATTTCTGGGTATTTTCAGAAAGTTTGTGTTGCCTACGCTTTTGTTTTAATTTTACGAAGTTTTTAAAAACCCTTTAGTCATATGTGTTTCCTTAGTACTTTTGGAAATTTTTTGTTTACGATATTTTCCTTTCCATTTTAGACGTCACTAGTCTTCAGTCTGCTTTTAACAGCTTAGAACGTACTTTGCTTAAATCTCTCAAAAATATACTATTAATGACAACGTGGATACAATTCCGGCCGGACCAATTCAAGGAGAATGCGTGCGGTTCTTTAAATACATATGGTTAAATGAAACGAAAGCACAAGAGCAGCGCAGGTATCAGTAACAATAATAAAACGACAATTCTATCACAGTATAATAATCACAAATTCAGTATCATATCGCACAAAGTACAGGCTAAGCAACGGTTTTCGTAGGATAATACGTCTAGGCCAAAATTTAAGGTGCACCGCATAACACAAACTTAGCTTGTGAGAAAATTAGCTTAGAACACCTATTAAGAGGTACAAATGTAAAATATATTAAACACTACAATAGCTTAAAAAGGTGTAATGGAGGTTAACGCAGGCTCCGTAGAAGAAAAACACCGAGTGCCTTCAGGTACTTAGTTCGTGAAGCGAACTGTACATAACAGCGAGATCCTCAAATGAAAGCTTTCAGAATTCTGACGGAATTCGGTAGATAAATGTGGCAATCAAATGAGGTATGCAGCACCGGCTCACGGCGCAGGGTATTAGTAGTTCTAAATAAAGGTAAATCAAAACATGTTATACAATTCCTTTGTCGAGCCCCTTTCTGGCCACTAGGAACGTCACATAGCTGGCGCAGAATCGTGTAAGGTAAACCTCAAACAGCCCATACGAAGGTCGGAAATAGCAGGCGCTTTTCAAAACCCATAAAGAGTCAAGGTTCAATCGACTTGCCCCAAATCAATTTGAACCACGTATAGAAATGGGCCAGCAAAGCGTTTTGATCCGCCAGATTTGGCGTGAGAAGAATCGCCAGGATCGCAAAAGTAGTCACATCAGCGAAGGAAAGTTCCACCAAACATAAACTGCATACCCGCAAAACCACTGGTCAATTCAAAAGGCGCTAAAACTGTTCACCATCACAGCATCAAAACGGAAAATGGCGCAGGGAACAAAAGCCTAGTTCATGACTCTGCTCGTGCCGATATACAAAACGCAAACAGGTGGATAGCGCGCGAAATTCAAATCCACTACAGAAATCGGAAAACTTAGAGGGCGCGCACAGAACTGCCAAACTGTAGAGGCGTAATCTAAACGTAATAATGTTTGGTGCTTTTATTGGTGTAAGCTTAGATTTATCCTCAACCCTCGTCCGATATCATGTGTAGATTTGATGTAATGGTTTGTGAATTGGTGCAACCTATCTGGTTGATCCAGGTTTTGACGGCACACCCTGCCACTGGGCCAGCAGTATGTGAGGACTTCTTTCTGATATTTGTGGTCAGCAAGTGGTGCAGGTCAGAAGTTTTTTACCGTACTTCGTGCGTACCTGCGTTTCTTACTAGAACAGAAATCGTGTAACTTGTTCTTGGAGGTTTGTTATATTTTAATGGGCTATAATATCTAACTAGTAACTTCTTGTTTACAAATCTCGCTGGAACCATTTTTTGATTTGGTGATACTGGCTGGCATTAGCAGCGTTCAATTGATTTAATCTTTAGATTTACGTGGTATCCCTATGAAACAAATATTTAGTTCCTGCTATTTGTTTCGCCATTTATTCATCTATTCCGGGCCAGCCTGTGTATTCCCACTTAAATTATTCTTCGCTGTATTTCGAACGTTAGCAACGCTTGTCCGCGCGAAAGCGCTGATTTTGGTTTTTCCGAAATTCATTTGTTATCGCTTTGAGCCAGCGAACCGCGATTCTGCTATTTTGGGCCATTTGATTCTGGCATTTGTTAGAAGTAACTTGCTTCTACAAAAGCTTTCCTCACGTGCTACGGCACCAATTTATAATTAACTTCTCTTGTGAGCTGATAATTAAAATCAGGTATGTTTAAGCTAATTGCTTGTTATTCATTTTGGTAATTTCTCGTTTTTTGTTAGCTTCTTTTTTGACGTTATTCGTTGACGTAATTTTTCAACGTCACCTTCAAACGCCCTTCTTCGATGCCGTTTTTCGGACGACTCCTTATTTGGGTTCCTAATTAACACCCTAATCAACAACTGGGACCAGCAACTCTTTCGGGAATGTCACCTTGACCTGGACACGGAGCATTCATTTTCTTATCAACTTTGGCCATGAGGTTTGTGCTGCTGAAAGCTGCTACGTTAAAAATCCTGGACCATTTATTCATCGCCTACATGCGACTTTTATGTCACAACCAGGTTAGTTTCATTACAACTTTTGAAGATAACTTGCCCGCCCATGAATTGTCGGCGGAATTGATATTAATGACGCTACATCACCGCTAACGTATTGACCAGTCCCAAATCTAATTTACACTTTATAAATTGAAAACGCAATGTATTAATTGTTCTGACTTATAATTTACAAATTTAAAACTACCATTTATAAATTTAAAACGTAATGTATTAACCAGTCAGAAACCTATGTTTTATAAATTTAAAACATAATGTACTATTTGTTCCATAATTTACATTTCACAAATTTAAAGTTTTGTTTAATGAATACGTATTAAAAATCTTGTAAAAAGTGTCTTCACGCCATTTTAATATCATTACCGAGATAACGGTTAATACATACGACAGTGGTAAGCTTATCCCTTCATTGAATTGCAATCACATCCAACCCAAGCGCCTAAAAGAGGTTCGCTTATTTTTTGTGCGTGCTGCATTTTCAGCATTAATATTATATCGTATTATTTACAATATTTTAACCTTGCAATAAACAATTTACCGACGTAATACAGATGTTACAACCAATTATGACCTGTTGATTAAATAAACTTAATTGTTTGTGATTATTTTATTTATTTCTCGAAATCTGTGATTTCTGGCGCCCTGTGTTTCTTTGACTATTATTAAAAGAGCTTGCAGCCGATCAGCTGATGATAGAAATCTGCGACCTAAGGCCATCGACTTTGAAGCTAGCTAGGCCATTGCGGTGAGTAAGTACATTTCTGGGCTACCGTGGTTATTAATGATAAGGGGGTTGATCTGCGATTATACTGCCATAGATTATTATTAGTAATCGATCGCAGGTTGGCTTCTTTATTGTTTCACTGACGCCAAACGTGTGGGGCTCTCGACTTTGGTATTACATCAGCTGTGCAACCTGAAATTGTTCTTTAATATTTTGACCAAATTATTTATTTCAAAATGAATGTTAACGCACTTCGTGCTGACGAATTACTCTATGAGCTACTGTTCAGAGGCTTAGATAGGGACACGGTGGAAAGTATGAACGTCGACCAACGTCGTAGGACCTTGCGTGCGAAACTATTACTAGAAAAGGCTGACCCTACGTTGCTTAGCGGTTATCAATTAGTAGCACCCTTCGATGTACAATTAGAACTTGATACTTGTAAAGGCAAACTTACTGAACTTTCGGTGTTAGTTACTGCTTTCTCTACGGTACCTTCTGATTCAGAATTTGCTCGGCTCGATACGCGGCTAACGCATTTGTATTCACGACTAACCAGACTACAACCCTCTTCTAAATTAGAACAGGAGCATGCTACCCTTACCAGTCAATGCTTAGATTTATTACAGTCACTTAGTAATGAGCATGACGATTCGCAATTACAAGTAGATCTTTTGCCTTCAAATGTTGATGCCACTAATTTTGTCGATTCTGTTAATACAGTAGCTCCACCTAATTCTGACCCTATTGAACCTAATATTTTTGACAACCCTAACATAACTGAAGCCGCCGGTTTAGCTTCATCTACATTCCAACGACCTAGGGTATCTTTTTCTGATGAGCACGTACATCAGTATCCTCCTTTTACACAACAACCTTGTATGTCAGCTACTGCTAATTTGCGAACTGAACTAGACCAAATTAATTACTCTACGACGTCTTTTCCTAGACATGTAGGTTTAGTTTCTGTACCGGTATGCAAATGGGGTTTATCATTTAATGGAGACACTACTACCATGGGGGTAAATTCTTTATTACAACGTGTCGAAGAACTTAGAGTAGCGCGTAACATTTCATACGACCAATTATTTTCTAGTGCTGTTGACCTTTTCTCGGGTCGTGGGTTAGTATGGTACCGTGCTATGCATCACCGGGTTTCAAACTGGCACGACTTGGTAGCTAGGTTGCGATCTGATTTTTTGCCTACTGATTTTGATGAAGAATTATGGGACGAGATTAGGAAGCGCAAACAGGGGGCCGATGAAAAACCCTCACTTTTTATTGCTGTGCTGCTTAATTTATTTGATCGTTTACTCATTAAACCATCCGAATCAATACAACTTAAGCATATTATGAAAAACTTGCAACCTTTTTACGCTACTCAATTATCCTTAACAGTAGTCCACGATATTGAACACCTTGCATTTCTGTGTAAAAAGCTGGAAGACGTTAAGATTCAGAATATTAAATATCGTAATCCTGCTGCTGCCTCATCCTTGCAACTGGAACCTGACTTGGCTTACCAGCCAACTGCTAAAAAACCTGTGACACAGACTGCACAAATGACAATTAAACATTCTGGTCCTAGAACTAACCGTGCGAAAAGTACAACCACTTGTTGGAACTACCGTAAATTAGGCCATACTTTCCATACTTGCTCGGCAGATAAGACTATTTTTTGTTATATTTGCGGTCATGCAAATAGTTATTTTGCCACTTGTCCTAAATGCCATCCAAAAAACGCAAAGTAAAGGGTAGATATCACAGCCGATCTATTCCTTATCCCTATTATACTAAGGCTGATACTTTATCTTGGGAATCTTGGTTACGAACTGTGAATGAATTTTGCCGTATGACTTGTAATACTTCAGCCACCTTTACTAAACAACTTTCTGACAACCGTCCTTATTTAACCATTTATATTAATGGCGAACCTATTCACGCTCTTTGCGATACAGGGGCCAATCAAACTTTAATTGGGCGCAACGGTCTATATTTACTTCAGAGACATGATCTGAAATTGTGTAACAATAAGTCTCCGCTTACCTTGACTACTGCTGACGGTCAGCTACAAAATATTTTAGGTACTGTTGCCTTACCCATTACCATTGATGGTATTACTAGGTCCATCGATGCGGTTATTTGTGACTCAATTCCATCTACACTAATTTTAGGTGTTGATTTTTGCTACGCTTTTGGAGCAAAGACTGATTTTGTCGCTGGACGCTTCGATGAGGCTGAAACTTTTTCGCTGCAGACTATTTGTGGAGTAGTTGATTTGTCAGTTCAACAAAAACTTCTTCTAGACCAATTTGTTGGGAAGTTTGCTGAAATTTCTGGTCCTACTTTAGGCTTAACTAATTTAGTCGTACACACTATTGATACGGGTGACGCATCTCCTATTAAGCAGAGATACTATCCTTTGTCTCCTGCTATGCAAGTCCATGCCGACCACGAACTTGATCGCTTGTTAGAGATGGGTATTATTCGTCCCTCGAAATCTCCTTGGAGTTCTCCAATGGTCTTAGTCAAAAAGAAAGATGGTTCGTATCGACTTTGTTTCGACGGTCGAAAATTAAATTCGGTTACCAAGAAGGATGCTTATCCTTTACCATATTTAAATAGCATTCTTGATAAATTGCGCGATGCACGTTATCTTACGTCCATCGATCTTAAGCAAGCTTTTCACCAAATTCCTCTACATCCTGATTTGTGCGAGAAAACAGCTTTTACAGTCCCTAGACGTGGTTTGTTCGAGTTTACTGTCGTACCGTTTGGGATCGCAAACGCAGCAGCTAGTCAACAACGTCTCATGGATAGCATTTTTGGTCCGCTATTGGGTGAAAACATCTTCGTGTATTTAGACGATATTGTTATCGTATCTGGAACCTTTAAAGAACACTTGGACACCTTAGAGCAAGTTTATGCCCGTCTTAAAGACGCTAACTTAACTGTCAATATCGACAAATGTCAATTTTGCCGTCCCACTCTTACGTACCTCGGCTTTGTTGTCGATAAAAATGGTTTACGCACGGACCCTGATAAAATTTTGGCTATCACTAAATACCCTCAACCAAATACGGTGACCGAAGTCAAACGCTTTATTGGCTTAGCTTCTTGGTATCGTCGCTTCGTTCCAAATTTTGCCACTATTACTGCTCCTATTTCAGACCTAATTAAAGGTCGTATTAAAAAGCAGCGTGTGCATTGGACTGATAATGCTATTGAGTCATTTAATCAAATTAAATCTTGTTTGACCTCCGCTCCTGTTTTGAGTAGCCCAAATTTTTCGCTACCGTTCACGTTACAATGTGACGCCTCTAATTTTGGCCTCGGTTGTGTGCTTACACAAAATATTGACGATGAGGAAAAGGTAATTGCTTATGCTTCACGTACCCTTAACAAGGCCGAACGCAATTATTCTGTCACAGAGAGAGAGTGTTTAGCTGTCATCTTTGGCATTGAGAAATTTAGACCGTATATTGAAGGTACCCATTTCACTGTGTTAACTGACCACTATTCCTTATTGTGGCTTACTAATATGAAAGACCCCACAGGCCGTTTAGCCCGTTGGAGTGTTCGTCTGTCGCAATACGATTTTACAATTGGACACCGACAGGGCAAACATAATGTAGTTCCCGATGCTTTATGGCGAGCTCCTATTCAGGTTTCCGCTCTAGAACTTGTTGATGGTGACTTAGACTCTTGGTACTTAAAAATGCTTGAACGTGTTAGCCAAAGTCCTAATCAATTTCCTACTTGGCGAATTGAAAATCACCGACTTTTTAAGTATGTTCCCAACCGTCATGCCATTGTTAGCAACTTAATGGAATGGAAACAGGTGATACCTCGTTCTCGCCGAACTGAAATTTACAAACTCTTTCATGACAGTCCCACATCTGCTCACTTGGGTGGTTATAAAACCTTTTGTAAGATTTCCGAACAATATTACTGGCCTAAAATGCGTGCCGATATCATCCGTTACATACGCCATTGTGAAACTTGTGCTGCGAGTAAAGTTAGTCAACTTGCTAGACCTGGTTTAATGGGCCAAAATAAGAAGATTTTATACCCTTTTCAATGTTTGTCAATTGACATAATGGGTCCCTTACCTAGCACGAAGACTGGTAACACTTCTATCATAGTCGTATGTGATTGGCTAACCAAGTTTACCCTAGTTAAAGCTGTTCGCGCTGCCACTGCTAAAGCAGTAGCCAAGTTTTTGGAGAACGAAGTATTCCTCATTTTTGGTGTTCCTCAAATATGTATGGTTGATAACGGACCACAGTTTATAAGTTCTCAATTTAAAGCCTTTATGAAACAATATCAAGTTCAACAAGTTTGGTATAATGCTTCTTACCATCCTCAAATCAATTTTGTCGAGAGAGTTAACCGAGTTATCGGTACTGCTCTTCGTTCTTATGTTTCGGATAATCATCGTTCGTGGGAAGAACACATTTATCAAGTTGCACACGCTTTGCGTAACGCCGTTCATGAGGTAACGGGTTACACCCCTTCTTTCTTGAATTTTGGAAGGACTGTACCAGTTTCTGGGACTTATTACGGTCGTCTTAAGAACTTCCAAGAAGAAGAATTATCTTTAGAAACTCGTGAAGACCTGGCTTCAGACGTTAATCAACTTTCTGAACTTTATCAAGACGTTGTTAAACGCCTCAATAATTCCTACCAACGCAATTCCAAGCACTATAACTTGCGTAAGCGTCCATTAAGATTTAATGTCAATGATTTGGTTTGGAAAAGGAACTACGTCTTATCTGATGCATCTAAATCTTTCAATCAGAAATTGGCTCCTAAATATGTCAAATGCAGAGTACTAAAAGTCACCGGCCTACTTACCTATCAGTTAGCGACCGTCCCCGACAATAAAAACGTTGGAGTTTGGCATATTAAAGATTTAAAACCTTACTTTAGAGGACAAGTGGAGGAGTGAATTTTGGTGTGCCTGATTGTGTGTATGTGATTGTATGTATGATGATGTATGTGCATGTTTAGCTTATCTCGCCTATTCACCCTACGGATAGTATTATACTATGAACATTATTCTCACCCTTTTCGACTTGTTAACCAATTTCTATTATTATGATTATTCTTATTTATTGCGTGCTTTTTAGGCCGCATATTTTTTGCTTTTGAGTGCTAGTTAAGCACCTTGAGCGACTCCTTAATTACCGATTTGATGGTACTTTTCCCTATCATTAGATTATATTAGGTGAAACCCTTTTGAGTGACGGATTTCCTCGCTTCCTTATAGACAGCGATTGGACCTTTTGTCGAACTCTTCTTGAGTCTTTTGTTGATAGTGAAGCAAGTGTTTAGGTGAGTTGCTTACATGATGAATGCGTGAGTCTTCTTTACTTTTTCGAAGTGTGTCTTTCTGATAATGGAGTTAGTTGTAAAAGAGTTTCTAGACCTGCACGATTTACTTAGGGTGGTTGGTTGGTCATGCAGGGTCGGTCTCTTTGTGGGAAACCTTTCCATCAAATATTTTTTTATTTCCTTTCCCCCATCTCGCTTCACGAGATATTTCCAAAGCGTCAGGTCGACTTTATTAGGTTCTTTAGTAGCCTTTAGGATTTGTGGTATGCATGAGTTCATGCTTGGGTTTTTAATAGTTTTTGGGGGCGGGTTTCTTTCGGTCTTGTGGAGATTTCTGGGGGTCAGGGCGAGCGATTGGGTTGCCATCCGACTCGGTGAGGGAGTTACATTCAGTCCGTCACCGGCGCGCCTTTTCCATCTAGCTGCGACGACTGGCTGAATGCCCGAGCTGGGTTTGGTGGTGGTGCGGTCGTTCCCTCCGGCTTCTGGGGTCTTTACCCAAATTCGGGGCGGGTATGGTTTTTGGGGCTTTTTGTCCTGGGTTTTACCCGAATTTTTTTGTCGTAGTATTTTCACTTCTGCGATGTTTCATACAGGAGTAAGTTTTTGTGACTTACCTCCGGTGTTTCGCTGTGTATTAGTTCACACGGTGTTTCAGTGTGCAGTCGTTCCTGGGCTGTTCACTTTTCCTCGACCAGCAGGGTGTAGGGTTTTCTGCTTTGGCGCTCTTCTTCACAGTCGCTTACATTCGCGGTGATCACTACGGGGGCCCGCGCTGAGTGTCTGTGATCAACAGCGTCCTCACCTTTTGTTAATTTCCCATTTCACTACAATAGCTTCTTTCAAACAGCCCTGCGTTGACTGACTGACTGACGGACATCGGACTTATCCCTTCCAAATCCCTCTTTGTTATACTATCTTCTTTTACTATACTCTTTTATTACCCAAGTATCCTTTTTTCCGATTTCTTTTCTTCTCTACCTTATTGGCTAATTCCAAATCCCATTTCTTAGTTCCATGCCAATTTCCGGCTGCTGTCTCAGCCGTTGGCTAAATCTCAGCAACTTTTCAGTACGCTGACTAGGTCCAATGCGTGTGTATTCTGCCAGTACACATTTAAGGTAACCTTCTGATTAGTTCGTTTCCTGTTGGCTATGGTACTGAGCTAAGCGTCTAACTTATCCACCGACGCGCCTTTTTCATCTAGCGCGACGGATCGGTTTAGCACTTTGTTCACGACTATTCACTCCGTAAAACTTTCTATCCCTTCTTCTTTTCTTAACTTTACTCTTTTATTTCCCATCTATTTCCCTATTTTCCTTTCGCCTTCTTTTGACTGACGTTAAACTTTTCAATTGCTTAGCATAATCATACCTCAGGTATTTCTCTTGGCCGTGGGGAGTGAAACAAATCTTTAGTTCCTGCTATTTGTTTCGCCATTTATTCATCTATTCCGGGCCAGCCTGTGTATTCCCACTTGAATTATTCTTCGCTGTATTTCGAACGTTAGCAACGCTTGTCCGCGCGAAAGCGCTGATTTTGGTTTTTCCGAAATTCATTTGTTATCGCTTTGAGCCAGCGAACCGCGATTCTGCTATTTTGGGCCATTTGATTCTGGCATTTGTTAGAAGTAACTTGCCTCTACAAAAGCTTTCCTCACGTGCTACGGCACCAATTTATAATTAACTTCGCTTGTGAGCTGATAATTAAAATCAGGTATGTTTACGCTAATTGCTTGTTATTCATTTTGGTAATTTCTCGTTTTTTGTTAGCTTCTTTTTTGACGTTATTCGTTGACGTAATTTTTCAACGTCACCTTCAAACGCCATTCTTCGATGCCGTTTTTCGGACGACTCCTTATTTGGGTTTCTAATTAACACCCTAATCAACAACTGCGACCAGCAACTCTTTCGGGAATGTCACCTTGACCTGGACACGGAGCATTCATTTTCTTATCAACTTTGGCCATGAGGTTTGTGCTGCTGAAAGCTGCTACGTTAAAAATCCTGGATCATTTATTCATCGCCTACATGCGACTTTTTTGTCACAACCAGGTTAGTCTCATTACAACTTTTGAAGATAACTTGCCCGCCCATGAATTGTCGGCGGAATTGATATTAATGACGCTACATCACCGCTAACTGATTTACCAGTCCCAAATCTAATTTACACTTTATAAATTGAAAACGCAATGTATTAATTGTTCTGACTTATAATTTACAAATTTAAAACTACCATTTATAAATTTAAAACGTAATGTATTAACCAGTCAGAAACCTATGTTTTATAAATTTAAAACATAATGTACTATTTGTTCCATAATTTACATTTCACAAATTTAAAGTTTTGTTTAATGAATACGTATTAAAAATCTTGTAAAAAGTGCCTTCACGCCATTTTAATATCATTACCGAGATAACGGTTAATACATACGACAGTGGTAAGCTTATCCCTTCATTGAATTGCAATCATATCCAACCCGAGCGCCTAAAAGAGGTTCGCTTATTTTTTGTGCGTGCTGCATTTTCAGCATTAATATTATATCGTATTATTTACAATATTTTAACCTTGCAATAAACAATTTACCGACGTAATACAGATGTTACAACCAATTATGACCTGTTGATTAAATAAACTTAATTGTTTGTTATTATTTTATTTATTTCTCGAAATCTGTGATTTCTGGCGCCCTGTGTTTTTTGACTATTATTAAAAGAGCTTGCAGCCGATCAGCTGATGATAGAAATCTGCGACCTAAGGCCATCGACTTTGAAGCTAGCTAGGCCATTGCGGTGAGTAAGTACATTTCTGGGCTACCGTGGTTATTAATGATAAGGGGGTTGATCTGCGATTATACTGCCATAGATTATTATTAGTAATCGATCGCAGGTTGGCTTCTTTATTGTTTCACTGACGCCAAACGTGTGGGGCTCTCGACTTTGGTATTACATCAGCTGTGCAACCTGAAATTGTTCTTTAATATTTTGACCAAATTATTTATTTCAAAATGAATGTTAACGCACTTCGTGCTGACGAATTACTCTATGAGCTACTGTTCAGAGGCTTAGATAGGGACACGGTGGAAAGTATGAACGTCGACCAACGTCGTAGGACCTTGCGTGCGAAACTATTACTAGAAAAGGCTGACCCTACGTTGCTTAGCGGTTATCAATTAGTAGCACCCTTCGATGTACAATTAGAACTTGATACTTGTAAAGGCAAACTTACTGAACTTTCGGTGTTAGTTACTGCTTTCTCTACGGTACCTTCTGATTCAGAATTTGCTCGGCTCGATACGCGGCTAACGCATTTGTATTCACGACTAACCAGACTACAACCCTCTTCTAAATTAGAACAGGAGCATGCTACCCTTACCAGTCAATGCTTAGATTTATTACAGTCACTTAGTAATGAGCATGACGATTCGCAATTACAAGTAGATCTTTTGCCTTCAAATGTTGATGCCACTAATTTTGTCGATTCTGTTAATACAGTAGCTCCACCTAATTCTGACCCTATTGAACCTAATATTTTTGACAACCCTAACATAACTGAAGCCGCCGGTTTAGCTTCATCTACATTCCAACGACCTAGGGTATCTTTTTCTGATGAGCACGTACATCAGTATCCTCCTTTTACACAACAACCTTGTATGTCAGCTACTGCTAATTTGCGAACTGAACTAGACCAAATTAATTACTCTACGACGTCTTTTCCTAGACATGTAGGTTTAGTTTCTGTACCGGTATGCAAATGGGGTTTATCATTTAATGGAGACACTACTACCATGGGGGTAAATTCTTTATTACAACGTGTCGAAGAACTTAGAGTAGCGCGTAACATTTCATACGACCAATTATTTTCTAGTGCTGTTGACCTTTTCTCGGGTCGTGGGTTAGTATGGTACCGTGCTATGCATCACCGGGTTTCAAACTGGCACGACTTGGTAGCTAGGTTGCGATCTGATTTTTTGCCTACTGATTTTGATGAAGAATTATGGGACGAGATTAGGAAGCGCAAACAGGGGGCCGATGAAAAACCCTCACTTTTTATTGCTGTGCTGCTTAATTTATTTGATCGTTTACTCATTAAACCATCCGAATCAATACAACTTAAGCATATTATGAAAAACTTGCAACCTTTTTACGCTACTCAATTATCCTTAACAGTAGTCCACGATATTGAACACCTTGCATTTCTGTGTAAAAAGCTGGAAGACGTTAAGATTCAGAATATTAAATATCGTAATCCTGCTGCTGCCTCATCCTTGCAACTGGAACCTGACTTGGCTTACCAGCCAACTGCTAAAAAACCTGTGACACAGACTGCACAAATGACAATTAAACATTCTGGTCCTAGAACTAACCGTGCGAAAAGTACAACCACTTGTTGGAACTACCGTAAATTAGGCCATACTTTCCATACTTGCTCGGCAGATAAGACTATTTTTTGTTATATTTGCGGTCATGCAAATAGTTATTTTGCCACTTGTCCTAAATGCCATCCAAAAAACGCAAAGTAAAGGGTAGATATCACAGCCGATCTATTCCTTATCCCTATTATACTAAGGCTGATACTTTATCTTGGGAATCTTGGTTACGAACTGTGAATGAATTTTGCCGTATGACTTGTAATACTTCAGCCACCTTTACTAAACAACTTTCTGACAACCGTCCTTATTTAACCATTTATATTAATGGCGAACCTATTCACGCTCTTTGCGATACAGGGGCCAATCAAACTTTAATTGGGCGCAACGGTCTATATTTACTTCAGAGACATGATCTGAAATTGTGTAACAATAAGTCTCCGCTTACCTTGACTACTGCTGACGGTCAGCTACAAAATATTTTAGGTACTGTTGCCTTACCCATTACCATTGATGGTATTACTAGGTCCATCGATGCGGTTATTTGTGACTCAATTCCATCTACACTAATTTTAGGTGTTGATTTTTGCTACGCTTTTGGAGCAAAGACTGATTTTGTCGCTGGACGCTTCGATGAGGCTGAAACTTTTTCGCTGCAGACTATTTGTGGAGTAGTTGATTTGTCAGTTCAACAAAAACTTCTTCTAGACCAATTTGTTGGGAAGTTTGCTGAAATTTCTGGTCCTACTTTAGGCTTAACTAATTTAGTCGTACACACTATTGATACGGGTGACGCATCTCCTATTAAGCAGAGATACTATCCTTTGTCTCCTGCTATGCAAGTCCATGCCGACCACGAACTTGATCGCTTGTTAGAGATGGGTATTATTCGTCCCTCGAAATCTCCTTGGAGTTCTCCAATGGTCTTAGTCAAAAAGAAAGATGGTTCGTATCGACTTTGTTTCGACGGTCGAAAATTAAATTCGGTTACCAAGAAGGATGCTTATCCTTTACCATATTTAAATAGCATTCTTGATAAATTGCGCGATGCACGTTATCTTACGTCCATCGATCTTAAGCAAGCTTTTCACCAAATTCCTCTACATCCTGATTTGTGCGAGAAAACAGCTTTTACAGTCCCTAGACGTGGTTTGTTCGAGTTTACTGTCGTACCGTTTGGGATCGCAAACGCAGCAGCTAGTCAACAACGTCTCATGGATAGCATTTTTGGTCCGCTATTGGGTGAAAACATCTTCGTGTATTTAGACGATATTGTTATCGTATCTGGAACCTTTAAAGAACACTTGGACACCTTAGAGCAAGTTTATGCCCGTCTTAAAGACGCTAACTTAACTGTCAATATCGACAAATGTCAATTTTGCCGTCCCACTCTTACGTACCTCGGCTTTGTTGTCGATAAAAATGGTTTACGCACGGACCCTGATAAAATTTTGGCTATCACTAAATACCCTCAACCAAATACGGTGACCGAAGTCAAACGCTTTATTGGCTTAGCTTCTTGGTATCGTCGCTTCGTTCCAAATTTTGCCACTATTACTGCTCCTATTTCAGACCTAATTAAAGGTCGTATTAAAAAGCAGCGTGTGCATTGGACTGATAATGCTATTGAGTCATTTAATCAAATTAAATCTTGTTTGACCTCCGCTCCTGTTTTGAGTAGCCCAAATTTTTCGCTACCGTTCACGTTACAATGTGACGCCTCTAATTTTGGCCTCGGTTGTGTGCTTACACAAAATATTGACGATGAGGAAAAGGTAATTGCTTATGCTTCACGTACCCTTAACAAGGCCGAACGCAATTATTCTGTCACAGAGAGAGAGTGTTTAGCTGTCATCTTTGGCATTGAGAAATTTAGACCGTATATTGAAGGTACCCATTTCACTGTGTTAACTGACCACTATTCCTTATTGTGGCTTACTAATATGAAAGACCCCACAGGCCGTTTAGCCCGTTGGAGTGTTCGTCTGTCGCAATACGATTTTACAATTGGACACCGACAGGGCAAACATAATGTAGTTCCCGATGCTTTATGGCGAGCTCCTATTCAGGTTTCCGCTCTAGAACTTGTTGATGGTGACTTAGACTCTTGGTACTTAAAAATGCTTGAACGTGTTAGCCAAAGTCCTAATCAATTTCCTACTTGGCGAATTGAAAATCACCGACTTTTTAAGTATGTTCCCAACCGTCATGCCATTGTTAGCAACTTAATGGAATGGAAACAGGTGATACCTCGTTCTCGCCGAACTGAAATTTACAAACTCTTTCATGACAGTCCCACATCTGCTCACTTGGGTGGTTATAAAACCTTTTGTAAGATTTCCGAACAATATTACTGGCCTAAAATGCGTGCCGATATCATCCGTTACATACGCCATTGTGAAACTTGTGCTGCGAGTAAAGTTAGTCAACTTGCTAGACCTGGTTTAATGGGCCAAAATAAGAAGATTTTATACCCTTTTCAATGTTTGTCAATTGACATAATGGGTCCCTTACCTAGCACGAAGACTGGTAACACTTCTATCATAGTCGTATGTGATTGGCTAACCAAGTTTACCCTAGTTAAAGCTGTTCGCGCTGCCACTGCTAAAGCAGTAGCCAAGTTTTTGGAGAACGAAGTATTCCTCATTTTTGGTGTTCCTCAAATATGTATGGTTGATAACGGACCACAGTTTATAAGTTCTCAATTTAAAGCCTTTATGAAACAATATCAAGTTCAACAAGTTTGGTATAATGCTTCTTACCATCCTCAAATCAATTTTGTCGAGAGAGTTAACCGAGTTATCGGTACTGCTCTTCGTTCTTATGTTTCGGATAATCATCGTTCGTGGGAAGAACACATTTATCAAGTTGCACACGCTTTGCGTAACGCCGTTCATGAGGTAACGGGTTACACCCCTTCTTTCTTGAATTTTGGAAGGACTGTACCAGTTTCTGGGACTTATTACGGTCGTCTTAAGAACTTCCAAGAAGAAGAATTATCTTTAGAAACTCGTGAAGACCTGGCTTCAGACGTTAATCAACTTTCTGAACTTTATCAAGACGTTGTTAAACGCCTCAATAATTCCTACCAACGCAATTCCAAGCACTATAACTTGCGTAAGCGTCCATTAAGATTTAATGTCAATGATTTGGTTTGGAAAAGGAACTACGTCTTATCTGATGCATCTAAATCTTTCAATCAGAAATTGGCTCCTAAATATGTCAAATGCAGAGTACTAAAAGTCACCGGCCCACTTACCTATCAGTTAGCGACCGTCCCCGACAATAAAAACGTTGGAGTTTGGCATATTAAAGATTTAAAACCTTACTTTAGAGGACAAGTGGAGGAGTGAATTTTGGTGTGCCTGATTGTGTGTATGTGATTGTATGTATGATGATGTATGTGCATGTTTAGCTTATCTCGCCTATTCACCCTACGGATAGTATTATACTATGAACATTATTCTCACCCTTTTCGACTTGTTAACCAATTTCTATTATTATGATTATTCTTATTTATTGCGTGCTTTTTAGGCCGCATATTTTTTGCTTTTGAGTGCTAGTTAAGCACCTTGAGCGACTCCTTAATTACCGATTTGATGGTACTTTTCCCTATCATTAGATTATATTAGGTGAAACCCTTTTGAGTGACGGATTTCCTCGCTTCCTTATAGACAGCGATTGGACCTTTTGTCGAACTCTTCTTGAGTCTTTTGTTGATAGTGAAGCAAGTGTTTAGGTGAGTTGCTTACATGATGAATGCGTGAGTCTTCTTTACTTTTTCGAAGTGTGTCTTTCTGATAATGGAGTTAGTTGTAAAAGAGTTTCTAGACCTGCACGATTTACTTAGGGTGGTTGGTTGGGCATGCAGGGTCGGTCTCTTTGTGGGAAACCTTTCCATCAAATATTTTTTTATTTCCTTTCCCCCATCTCGCTTCACGAGATATTTCCAAAGCGTCAGGTCGACTTTATTAGGTTCTTTAGTAGCCTTTAGGATTTGTGGTATGCATGAGTTCATGCTTGGGTTTTTAATAGTTTTTGGGGGCGGGTTTCTTTCGGTCTTGTGGAGATTTCTGGGGGTCAGGGCGAGCGATTGGGTTGCCATCCGACTCGGTGAGGGAGTTACATTCAGTCCGTCACCGGCGCGCCTTTTCCATCTAGCTGCGACGACTGGCTGAATGCCCGAGCTGGGTTTGGTGGTGGTGCGGTCGTTCCCTCCGGCTTCTGGGGTCTTTACCCAAATTCGGGGCGGGTATGGTTTTTGGGGCTTTTTGTCCTGGGTTTTACCCGAATTTTTTTGTCGTAGTATTTTCACTTCTGCGATGTTTCATACAGGAGTAAGTTTTTGTGACTTACCTCAGGTGTTTCGCTGTGTATTAGTTCACACGGTGTTTCAGTGTGCAGTCGTTCCTGGGCTGTTCACTTTTCCTCGACCAGCAGGGTGTAGGGTTTTCTGCTTTGGCGCTCTTCTTCACAGTCGCTTACATTCGCGGTGATCACTACGGGGGCCCGCGCTGAGTGTCTGTGATCAACAGCGTCCTCACCTTTTGTTAATTTCCCATTTCACTACAATAGCTTCTTTCAAACAGCCCTGCGTTGACTGACTGACTGACGGACATCGGACTTATCCCTTCCAAATCCCTCTTTGTTATACTATCTTCTTTTACTATACTCTTTTATTACCCAAGTATCCTTTTTTCCGATTTCTTTTCTTCTCTACCTTATTGGCTAATTCCAAATCCCATTTCTTAGTTCCATGCCAATTTCCGGCTGCTGTCTCAGCCGTTGGCTAAATCTCAGCAACTTTTCAGTACGCTGACTAGGTCCAATGCGTGTGTATTCTGCCAGTACACATTTAAGGTAACCTTCTGATTAGTTCGTTTCCTGTTGGCTATGGTACTGAGCTAAGCGTCTAACTTATCCACCGACGCGCCTTTTTCATCTAGCGCGACGGATCGGTTTAGCACTTTGTTCACGACTATTCACTCCGTAAAACTTTCTATCCCTTCTTCTTTTCTTAACTTTACTCTTTTATTTCCCATCTATTTCCCTATTTTCCTTTCGCCTTCTTTTGACTGACGTTAAACTTTTCAATTGCTTAGCATAATCATACCTCAGGTATTTCTCTTGGCCGTGGGGAGTGAAACAAATCTTTAGTTCCTGCTATTTGTTTCGCCATTTATTCATCTATTCCGGGCCAGCCTGTGTATTCCCACTTGAATTATTCTTCGCTGTATTTCGAACGTTAGCAACGCTTGTCCGCGCGAAAGCGCTGATTTTGGTTTTTCCGAAATTCATTTGTTATCGCTTTGAGCCAGCGAACCGCGATTCTGCTATTTTGGGCCATTTGATTCTGGCATTTGTTAGAAGTAACTTGCCTCTACAAAAGCTTTCCTCACGTGCTACGGCACCAATTTATAATTAACTTCGCTTGTGAGCTGATAATTAAAATCAGGTATGTTTACGCTAATTGCTTGTTATTCATTTTGGTAATTTCTCGTTTTTTGTTAGCTTCTTTTTTGACGTTATTCGTTGACGTAATTTTTCAACGTCACCTTCAAACGCCATTCTTCGATGCCGTTTTTCGGACGACTCCTTATTTGGGTTTCTAATTAACACCCTAATCAACAACTGCGACCAGCAACTCTTTCGGGAATGTCACCTTGACCTGGACAAGGAGCATTCATTTTCTTATCAACTTTGGCCATGAGGTTTGTGCTGCTGAAAGCTGCTACGTTAAAAATCCTGGATCATTTATTCATCGCCTACATGCGACTTTTTTGTCACAACCAGGTTAGTCTCATTACAACTTTTGAAGATAACTTGCCCGCCCATGAATTGTCGGCGGAATTGATATTAATGACGCTACATCACCGCTAACTGATTTACCAGTCCCAAATCTAATTTACACTTTATAAATTGAAAACGCAATGTATTAATTGTTCTGACTTATAATTTACAAATTTAAAACTACCATTTATAAATTTAAAACGTAATGTATTAACCAGTCAGAAACCTATGTTTTATAAATTTAAAACATAATGTACTATTTGTTCCATAATTTACATTTCACAAATTTAAAGTTTTGTTTAATGAATACGTATTAAAAATCTTGTAAAAAGTGCCTTCACGCCATTTTAATATCATTACCGAGATAACGGTTAATACATACGACAGTGGTAAGCTTATCCCTTCATTGAATTGCAATCATATCCAACCCGAGCGCCTAAAAGAGGTTCGCTTATTTTTTGTGCGTGCTGCATTTTCAGCATTAATATTATATCGTATTATTTACAATATTTTAACCTTGCAATAAACAATTTACCGACGTAATACAGATGTTACAACCAATTATGACCTGTTGATTAAATAAACTTAATTGTTTGTTATTATTTTATTTATTTCTCGAAATCTGTGATTTCTGGCGCCCTGTGTTTTTTGACTATTATTAAAAGAGCTTGCAGCCGATCAGCTGATGATAGAAATCTGCGACCTAAGGCCATCGACTTTGAAGCTAGCTAGGCCATTGCGGTGAGTAAGTACATTTCTGAGCTACCGTGGTGTATAAATGATAAGGGGGTTGATCTGCGATTATACTGCCATAGATTATTATTAGTAATCGATCGCAGGTTGGCTTCTTTATTGTTTCACCTATTTGTCAAAATACTAAACAGGTTGATTTCACTGACGCGTAATAGTCAGTTATCGGTGCAACGCGGTTTGCAGCTTAGGTTTGCATGATACTTCTCTATGTGATAAGTCTTTATAAGATTTAATTTAAGGTTTAATTGATGAGGACTCATAATCGTAACTCGTAACCGGAATCTGCATGCCATCGTAATCTAATTAGATATGTGAACTAGGCTGTGAGCTCCGCCTAATCGGTACCTGGCGCTTTTAATTATTTGAATAATTTTGTTGTTAAAATACGTATACTATGCAATTAAAAGCGTAACTGAGTGAAAACTCATAGTAGGCAGACAAGAGGAAGACCTAACTCAAAATGGGAGGATCAGGTTATAAATGATTTACATACCATGTACAACAAGGGCTGGAGGGATTTTCCACACCTAAACAAATCAGTAGAGCTTCGTATGGAACGGTTCCAATTCCAAAAGGTATATATAACCACTTTGAATGTTTGGTATATCTTCATTTGATAAGAAAATGAAGACTGTTTAACACATTTTTCTTATAGTAAAGTCTGTAATCAAATACATCTATTGTTTATCCTCGGCACTACTTGATGTTTGAAAATTTATTTCTTTGTGTACCCTCTCTAACCTAGATGGTTCTGCGACGTATGTCACGGTAAGTTGTAGAACCTGATGCCCTAAATATTTGTATACTTTTAACTATTAAGTGAATTTAATGTATTACAATTGTCCGCTTCCGACTTCCGTTCGAGGCTATCTATTCCTATTCCCCCATGACGTGGATAAGTGGTACATTAATTCATTTAACTCAAAGTTAAGATATTGATTTTTTTTCATGTTAATTCGGATGGTTACAGTTTACATACAAAACGGCTGTATCAAAAAGCTTTCTCTTACAACCTTTTGGATTTGCATTTGTGAATCGACGACTGAGACAAACGGAAAAATTATCAGAAGATTATTGTAAAACTTGCACTATTTGCTGGAAGGTCTCGAGAAGAAAACCTTCTTGGCGATGTTGGAAAAATACTAACTCAAACACGAGAAGGTTTAAACATTGCAAAATGCGAATCAATTCATTGTTTGGAGAAACTTTATCTTTATTATCTTCGATAGTGATGCCGCCGACATGAGAAAATGTTCGATCTCCTCTTTCCACGTCTCGAATTTCGACACTGTGATTGACATCTTTCGATCTCGAAATTTCGGGATTAATCGAAAATTCAAGGACGTATTAACCAATTCTCAATCTTTACATTTTTCTCAATAGTGTGTTTAAAACATAACTACAGAAAAATGTAGTAGTTGGTAGTGATGCTGTTGAGACGAGATAATACTCGATGTCGATGTCGTCTCAAAATTCGAGATTGAGATTGACATTATTCGATCTCGAATATTCGAAACGAGCGAGATTGTGGATCTCAACAGTTTTTCAATTGTATTTTTATTTTAATTTTTTAGAAAACCTTCACAGGAATTATATAATTAAAATTTGAGAATCGAGATTCTCGAGTTTCGTATCGAAAATCGACTTTTCAGAATTTTTGAGGTCAAGATCAAGAATCAACTTTCGAGATTAAGATCGGGGACGGGTAAATCTCGTCTCGTCTTGTCTCGCGGCAACACTAATCTTTAGAAAAGCATTTTCTTGAGGGGGCGCCCATAAACTGGACGCTAAGAATTTAGTTAATCCTTACTGTGCCTGGCATACCTGTTAGGGGTGCCATAAATTGGACGCTAGTAACGAATTCGACGCTGCTCACTGCTACCTGTGGTGATCTTAAGGTGATCACCAAAAACAAAAAATTAAAATAGATGTTTGTATATTTTAATGTTTTATTGTTTTTAGCATATTTAAAATTTTTATAAAAGCGTGATTCTTGCCATACTGCCTGCACTGCATTATGGATTGCCTTTTCAAAATCTGCCACCACTTTTTTTGGTTTGAAATTTAAGCAGACACTCTCGCACTTATTTTTTAGTAACACAAAAGCACTTTCGTAAGATATTTGTCGTTTATCAGGAAGCAAACAAAATGCCAATGAAATGTAGTGTCCATTTTCAAGCGTGTGGATGGTGAATAATTGTAAAAAATGTTGTGCGCAATAACGAAATGTCCTATCCAAGTAAATTTTTTCGCTACTACATAAATAGCGAATATTTGTCAAGCACGAAAACACAACAATGTTTGACTGTAGATCGTTCACGAATAGAAAATCCTCTTGTCTAATTTTTGAAATATTCTCTTCCCTCAACATATCGATAACGTCTTCGGTAGACATTTGTTCACTATGTTTTTTTTAAGACAGAATATATTATTTTAGAAAGCCTTTCGGTTGCCTTTCTTTTCACACTGTTGCTTATTACTTGGCGATTTAACTTTTTAGTGTTTTTAAGGTGATCATGTTGCAAATAACTACGAGAAATAAGGTATTCTATGCCCATCGTAAAAACATTTGCTTTGCAGGAACGTATAGCACATCTCCAGCAAGTTTCACCGCTTTTCAGCACTTTGTCTTTTGTAAATTTGGCAGAGCCCACAATCACAATCAGCACTTCTTTTCCACGTTCATTTATAACTTTCTATATTTCCATAATTGCGGTAAAATTGCGGTAAGCCAATGGAGGCACAACTAAGTTCGACATCGTAAAATAGGAAAATAAAAACTATTTGCAAACACTTGAAACTATATCTCCTCACTTTTAAATTTCTAATAGCAAATTCTTGGATAATCATTAACGAAAGAGGCAGTTATGTTAATCCTTTCGTCAGCGTCCAATTTAAGGGTAGGATTAAAGGAAGCCAGGTACTTAGCGTCCAATTCATGGCCGTCGTCTTGAGGATTAGAATTAATGCCATTGGTTTCTGCAAAAATTTGTTGAAAATCTTCGATCTCTTGGTTTAGTGTGGTTTTAAAACAAGTAACGAAAAATTTAATTTTCATAATGAGAATTTCTGGTCTGATGAAAACCGTCATGGGATAATTCAATGGATGCACCAATTTCTTAGCTTATTTTATTAGAGATTATTTAGTACGACGTTTTGTTTTATCATTAAGATTAACTGGTAAAATGTATAGGAAGTAGAAAAGAACTACTGCTAGTGTTATTGAGATTCCGCATCCGAAATCTTATTTAATTTATGCATGATGGTGCTTCTCCTACCTTTGACAGGAATTTTTAAATTCTAATTATGGATATCATCTAAAGCTCTTAGTTCTACGAGAACCCAGTAGAGTACAGTATTGAAGAAAATTTTGAAATATTTCGGAAAGAATGGAAAATCTTTGGAACATGGTATGATATGAGAAGCTCAGGTTTGCTTATAAAGTAACTACAGAATTACATTTCAAACACTTTTATAATCTTTATATAGAGAGCGATTAAAAATGGAAGGCGTCTAGCAGCGATTGATTTTTTTGCATGTAGATCTTTGTGTGCCTCTATATTCTTTGTTATTCTCGAACTAGCCAGAGGTTGTAACACTTAACTACATACACCCAATACTCAAGTATCAACAGCTCTGGCTAGCAGAGTAAGCAGCAAATATGTGTTTTTAGTGTTATAAAGTTATCAGCAATATTAGAAAAATGAAGTTCTGTGCAAGGTAGATTCAGAAGTGCTGTCAGTTTTCGACAAATTGAGCAGAATTTGAATTAAATTCAAAATATTTACATGGCGGCAATGCAACAGCTGCATGACAAGACGCATTTCCTAATACTAGCTGGAACTAATTTAAATTATTTCTATGAGCACAGAATTGCGAAAGGAGGAAGTATTTGCTGAGAAATAGTTGGATTTAAACTTGCTTTTCTTTTATAAGCCGCTAAATCGTTTAGGAAGACATAACTACTCTGCGGTTAAAGTCATTTTTTGTTTGTAATGCCACCTTAAAAATACAATGTTTCATTCCGCCTCTCAATAATGCAACATTAAGAAGTGAATGCTAAAAGGGCAATTAAGAAAATGCATAAACTTAGAGTGTACGGCTTTGTTGCAGAAATAGTAGAAATTCTCTTTTTCTAATTAAATTTAGCTTGTGCCTCGCTAGTCTAAAAAGGTCGAAACTTCTACGTTCTACTAACAAACTTAAAATTAACTGTAAAGCAGGTATGCACTAAAGTCGACGACTTTACTTCAAAACGTAGTAATCTAGATTTGCAATTTGTCTCAGTATTTTTGAGTAAAGCAATTGTAAGACGCATTATTAAGATAAGGATTACTTTGCACTAGTTTTCGAAACGACCGCGGAAGGGAATCAAATAAAACACGAACTGATAATAAGGATTCGAATAAAACAGAGACGAATCTGGTAAAAACGTAAACGCACAAACGATTATATCCAGTAAATTTAAAATAAAAGGGATTGAAAAAATTAAGGAAAATATGTTAGATGAAAAACAAATTAATGTAGGGTGGTGTAAAGTAATCATTATACAGTGTCTGCCAGAAAGTCGGCATAATATGGGAAATTTTTAATTTTTTTATTTAAAAAAAAGCTTTTTAAGTCAATAATTTGTGCTTGTCTAAGCCTCTATCATATATACCGAGTGATTTTTACTTATTTAGAAAATGGAGTTTTTCGAACTTGTCCAAATCCGAAAAGTGCTATTTTTCGGAAATTGAGTAAGATTTCAATGAGATTTTGTTAGAGTGTGTTCTTTTTAGGTAACTGAACAATCACAAGGCCAGAAAACCCCTGAGCTTTGCAACTTTAGCTAAAAATGAATATTTAAAATTTTTAAATATTTTAGAAATCTTCACATGCCGAGACTTAATATTAAAATTCAATTTTTTTTATGTGAACACTTTAAAAATTTATAATTGGGAAAAATAATATAAAATCTTAATTAGTTCTTTAGATTTTTTATTATTTACCGAAAAGTAGTATGTTTGCAAAATTTTTACGTTTCTTATGCAAGGCGCTTTTTAGGAAAAATATTTTTCAAATTTAATTAATATCTATTTAAATGGCTTCATGAAACTCCAATTTAGCAATCTTAATGAATTACTGTAAATGTTCGTTTATAGTTGTCCAAATGAAGAGATTTTTTAGAACATGTAAATTGGATAAAGAAAAATCTCGTACAAACGAGCTACAAACTAACACAGAAACTGTGAAAACGCTATCAAGGAACACTACCGGAAAAATATAGACGGAGAACACAGAATTGGAGCATAAATAGAAGTGAAAACGAACAATACTGGAAGAAGCAGAGCAGGGCTGTGAATAACCAAAATAAAGTATGACAACTGAAAACGAATATCATACCTGACAACTAAAATTATCAGTAAAGAAGAATGGGGGAAATTGAAAAAAAAACTCTTACATATGACCCTTCAACGATATCAAGACCATAAAAGAAATAAATGATACAGTGACCAGTAAAACTGCAAGAGTAGGTGGAATTTGGCCACATAATGAGCGATATTTAGAAATCATTTTATAGAAACAAAGAAGACGTCACTTTTGAGAATATGATATAGAAAATAGGGGGATCTTCGTATATTCCAACAAAACAAGGAAAAGTAATGGAGAAATGGAGACAGTAATCTAGAATAGTGAAAAGCAAATAGAAGAAAGAGAAACAGCAATAAATAGACGCAGCGTATCAAATTCTATCGAGATACACAAATATTTCAATCAGGACTAGCAGCTAAAGTATAAAATGTAATTAACGCGGCCTTTTACAACGTGAAAGTGTTCGGTAGAACATTGGACAATTAAAACAAACTGTGCTAGTGGGAGACTTGAATGGTAGGGTAGACAGGTACTGTAGTCGGACATTACAGCGAAGGCAAAGTGAGACGATAGAATTATGCGATCAAATTGCTTTGACATTAATAAATGGCTTTCATAAATGTAAACGAATACAAAAATATATTGTCATCAACCAACAAGAGAACTTACGTTTTATTAAATTATATATTCCGTTGATACGTCTAAAGATTTAGATCAGGGCTGATGTGCGTTACCAACACCGTTTGAGACCTATGTTCAGACAACTTTCGAAATGTAGAAATGTTGATGAGCAAAACATTTGTATTATTATTTGCTGATTGAAGTAAAGGTGATGGCGACAAATTATATGGAAGCTCATTACGTCCTATTGAAAATACGTAATTAAATAAGTTAACAACGCAGTAGCAGTATTCGGAGGGGAAGGAATAGGTCTGGAAATCAACAAAGAAAATATCAAAAATGCGACCCAATGTAAATAAGTGGAAGTTATCATAAGTACAATAGCAGAGAGCAAAGATTAGAGAGACATCCTAAGTAGAACAGGACGAAAAAGGGAATAACAAAACTGCACTCCTTGCTTGGGAGTTAAACAAGACACAGGTGTAAAATAAAACATGCGCTGCCTATGGTTACGTGGGTACGAAATGAAAAATAGCGTAAACAATTAAAGCCGTGGAAATGGATTACTAGCGAAGAAGAAATTGCCATCCCATTAAAATGAGAAATGTGGTAATTGCCGAACGCATGGTAGTGGCATAAACAGTTAATATGTAAGATATGGACATAGAAATAGAATACCGCAAAAGATAAAACGTCAACAAAGATGATCGATTGAAAGAATCCAAAGGAGATGACTAGCAGGAACCTAACAGACGAAGGTATCTATAATAAATGGAAATGGTGAAGAGCCTACGAGTCACCGTCCAAAATTGCATAAGCTGTATATTTAGTTTGGCAAGGTCGGAGCAGCACCTGAACGGGATTAAGAAATCACAAAAATTAAAAAGCAAATACTCATACTGCAAACATTATATTGATATAGCTATACTAAGCAAACCAGGAAGATACGTGCTAGGAATGGCAACTTAAAAAATTTGCAGTACAAATTTAAACCAAAGAGAAGAATCTAGGAATTGATCTATAATTCTAGATATTTAAAAATTCATAGATCTAGTGAACGCATTCGTCATTCAACAGAGGTATCGAAAAATTGCAAATTATATGATAATGTTATCACATTAATTTGCACGGCGCTATCTCTGCAAAAAAGATGTTCTTCCCTTCGCCAGCTGACTAGGTCAGGGAAAAACGTTGCGCGCACTTGCGCAAGTCCGCTCTTTTCCCCACCGCTGTTTGCAACTGTTTTCCCCATTTCGGTTACCCCAGTCGAGGGGGGGGGGCTCGAACGGGTATAAGAGGACGGTTTCCGGACAGGTGACTTGAGTCAAATTCCTTTAGGTTCTGGAGGGCTTACGGCCCAGCAAGCCTCACGCAACCCGAGAAGGCGCCGCCAGTTCAGAAATCTAGAGCACCAGCATCCAGCGCTGCGGGTCGCAATCAACGCAACTACTTGAGTTGGATGATACTGCGAAATAAGCGATTGTTAAAAAAGTTCTGAATCCAGCTTCTCTAGAACCTGTAAGACTCCAACCATTCCTATAAATCTAAATGTGACTGATAAACGTTACGTCTGAGCTGTAAAGTGCCTGGGTTGACATGTGACGGACTCAAGTATTTTCCCTAGTACCTGGGTTAGTAAAACTGCCTAGTGCATACCGTAGTCCAGATGTCGTACCTGATAAATTTCCCTTCTGGACTGTAGGGCGATTTAACGAGCGATAATCGCCCCTAAGACCGCTTCCAAAGTTTTTATCGATCTATGTCGCTAACAGCGTTCGGACGGTCCCGTTGATCAAACTTACGCTAAACTTACCTTGCTGAGCCTTAAGCCTGCGCTCCTAGTCGGAGCTAGAAGCGCTTCAATAAAGTTCGGTAAAATTGGCCGAGATGCGGAATACGTCCCGTGAAATCCTTCCGCAGTTACGTAAATGTAGGTCAGAAGTGGTCTAGTATCCAGACCGATCCACGGTGACGGCATTTGCACCGCAAGTCAGCTTGCTGCACACCAAAACACCGCATTAGCGAGAACTTTAATCAAGTATTCATCCGCCATTAACTGTCTTATTTACAGAAATCTTCTGTCGTGACATCAACGTTCAAGAAATGACCAGAGTGAACTTCAGCGCCGTTTGCTGACATTGTTGTGTTGTACCTACAGTTGCAGCCCAGCTGGGTGTGTTGACCCCAGGATCACGCAGTTCACCCACGAAATTGTCTGTCTATTTGAATTAAATGTACGTACGTCTTTAGTTAGTATATAATTTAAGTTGATTTGGACATACCGACTTAATAAATAGGAATAGTAAACCGACTTTCTCGATATAATTATTCAAACATCTCCACGAACCCTGGCTCTTCGCTACGGATCTGGCAACGAATAAAAGTAAAATTAATTAAATTAACAACCGCCGTTCGTCGCATTACAGGCTATTTCCTCAACGAACTAAGTGTTTCGCACGGTTATTGCACGAAACAGCATGGCTCTTGCATACAAAAAGAGCCCTATATGTGTCCACTGATGCTTGAAATAGTATATGATGTAATACAGGGATAAACAGATATACTGAAAACTGTGTAACTGGTAATTAAAAACCGGAAAAAGTAAATAATGTAATTAGTGCTTATGCAAGTGATGTAATAGCAATAGAGGAAGATGGTACGGATGTTTTGTGTATTATGAACATAACATTAAATAGCGACAAAGTCTCAATAAACATAGAGGTAGAAGAAAACCAGCTACAAGTCAGTGACTACTTTAAATACATATAAATAACTTCGGAAACAAACCTGAGCGCTGAAAGAAAATAGCTATAATAAACAAAGAAAATATTTCAAAGCATTGCAGACATCTAGCTACCTTAATTTGAACATATACAAATACATTCTAGACAACCACGACTAAAATTTAAGTAAAAAGGGCACTACGATGCGATTCCTAAAAAAATCAAATTTAACTGAATAACAGTGAAAATATGAAGATGAAATCAATAAACGAAAATCAGTTACGTTGCCTTGTACATATTAACATCATGACAGAAGACAAAATTCTTTGAGTGTTTGAAGAGAAAGCTAGAAGCAAAAAAAAATGGCATGAAATGCATGATTGTTGGAAGAAGTAATGAGCACGTTAGCAGAAGAGAAGTTCTAATACAGAAGTAAACTGGATAAATAATTAAAAATGGAAGAAAATGTGTACACAAAATCCATGATAAATAACACCAAGTAGCTAAAATGCTCAGGCGTGACACCTCAGGTAGAAAAGCTTGGATTAAGTAAATATAAAAATTGGTACGATGCCAAGTCGTTTGTACGCAAAAATTGGAATATTAAATTACCTTGACGCTGCCCATTACTAATTCAGTTTGCTTTCCAAATTTAAAGTTTTAAAAGTTTGCTGCTGAACTCGTAAAGTTAATCCCAGAGCTGTTATTTACGCGGTTTTTAACAGAGTTACGCGAGTCGGTAAATATCGGGAGCTGGTTGTTTTTGCACTAGATTCCCCGATAACGACGTGCTTTATCTAACAGAAAAATGTACTACCATCGCCGCTGAAGTTCAGCGACATCATTTTCCGGACGTAAATGTCAGCGGCTTTCACTACTCGTGCAAACTTTCTGGCTCTTGGTGGATGTTCGCATGCACGTGAATCGTGGCCAAGTTTAAACTTGGCGTTATCGTTTGACCGATCACTGACACACTTCACTGCGAGGGGAGCCAACAAATTTATCTACTGGGTTGAATTCTATTTTCTAATCAGCTTTCTTACCGTGGCAGGTTCGCCCCTTCGATAACGCGCCGTGAAAATGCTGTCAAAAACACTTTCCCTCGCGTCGATTGTGTTCGAATCAGTCTATAACATCAAAGGGGTTCTAATACGGCAGAAATAATTTTACTCGGTGGAGCTGGGGAAAACATTTAATAACACCGCTTGAGAGGAAACCTTTATTAGCGTAGGTAAAATCGGATAATGATGCTCTTTCTATTATTTGCCTGTTTTGATGATAGCATGTAAAATCAATTAATAGTTGTAATTGACATGTCGACAATTTTATTCTAATACCACGTTTTTCTTTGATGTTAAAATTCACCCTTCTGCATAATCTGGTATTATAAAAATGGATTTTCACTAAGCGCTGAAGATTTTCTTCAGAAATTTTCAGATTAGATGAATTAGCTTATTTGGTTAAGTAATCGCTTTACCTTCTGTAATAGTACAATTCCTTTTACTTCATCACAATCTTTCAGAAAGGCGATAAACGAGTTGTCGAGAGAAATGTTGCTCTTGAAGGATATTTTATTTATTTTTCTCATGATGAACGTACTGTTTCATCTATGTAGTATGGAGTCATTTTAGCAGTCGTCTATTTCTAGATCTGTATATGTAATCGGTACTTTACAATTTTACATTAATAAATGCACTTTATGTGAGCAGCAGTAACTAATAATTTGAGGGATAAAAGTTAGCATGAGATAAGGCAGGTTTCAGAAGGGTTGCGTTCAGAGTTTCAGATATGATAAATGTTCGGAAGGGTCAATGCAATTTAATTTGTAACTGACGGATTTGAGCTTAGTAACGTTTAACATAATGTGAATAAAATGATTCAGAATGATTGATTAAGTACAGAAATTGTATAAGCGTTACGTATTAAAAGTTTATAAGCCAGCAAACGGCAAGTTAACTGAAAGGTAAGCGAAAACAGTGCTAGCAAAACAATAATTGCAATAGAGCAATGGGAAAATATAAGGCAACCGATCGAAAGACAATTAGTGGGATGCTAAAAGAACTCAAGTGTATCAGTGCATTATAAACCAAAGTGAAAATTAAAAGCATAGCAAAGTGTGGTTAC
The DNA here is from genome assembly GCA_940337035.1 of Agriotes lineatus. Classification (NCBI taxonomy): domain Eukaryota; kingdom Metazoa; phylum Arthropoda; class Insecta; order Coleoptera; family Elateridae; genus Agriotes; species Agriotes lineatus. The sequence goes on from CALNHX010004369.1 coordinate 112,592, forward strand.
ATTTATCCCAAGGAAAGGACAATGTAGTGAAAATGAAAGACATAACGTCAAAACTGTAGTCCATAAGTTCAAACATGTAATCAAACCTAATTTATTTTAAACAATTGTAAATCTAGTTGCTTAGTTACGAGACAGTCAATTTTCGATAATTAATCAAAGAAGCTTACATTTTTCATGTCGGGGGCAAATTGAGCTCCACATTTATTGTCTTAAATTGTGAATAAAAAGTCATTTGTGATACCAGTTTCGTGTTAAAGTTATTCACCAAGTTGCTGGGCATCTGTGGGTGTAGTTTACCCAAGTGTAGGAACTCCCAAGATAGTGCAATTACACAGCAAGTTTCCACCTAGTGCTTCTTTGAATGCGAGCCAACTTCAGTGACGATCTTGGGGTAGTTCCAGACATCGGATGGCAGATCCTTTTGTGCTGCATGGAGAGGAGGCCTACAGCTATCCTTCGGTAGAAGAAGTAGAACCGGCAAGACATTTGCAAGCGAGTATTTACCGTGGCGTCCTTCCAGTATGCCCACCAATATCGGAGTACCTCTTCAAAAAAGGTAGGATTCCTTAAAAACTAGGAGCAGCAGCCCCGTAGAAACTGGGGTTCGTGAAGCATATACCTTTTCCGAGAAGTTAAACGTGTTTCCAGAGTCCCAGGTGTGTTGACCTTCGAGTTATTTAGCTGGCGTCCATAAAAAGTGCGAATTGAGGCGGCAGTTGCAAGTTTTGCCGGAAATTGAAGAAAATCAAATCACGCGTGGGTTCAGGTCACTAGAAACAAAACGAGGTTAGCCGTTGCTACGTCACAGAATTAATCGTATTTACCTGCTGCATTCTTGCCATTTTTGCATTAAATTTAGAGGTTATTTAACTGTCAATTAGGGACAGTAAATTTGCCTATATCAGAATGTAATTGTCATAAAACGAATTATTTGTCATACCAAGTTTTCTAATTAATTTTATGAACCGACCCCCTGAGTTAAGAATGGTTTCATGTTCACCGGAGCTAAGCCCCAATTTATTGTAAGTAGATAAACTAAGGAAAGAGCAATAAACCATTTAATTTTGGTAATTGTTATTACATCATTTTAATTTTCCCTGAGTTTGACAGGCAATTCACAATTGAAACTTTCATTTCATAAAGGGTAGTATCCGTTGCTCTAATTATAAATTTTATATTTTATTTAAAACCCAATTTAAGCGAGTGTACTATTACAGGATTTCAGTGAGTGGCTATATACCATACATGAGAAAATCTTGCAAGCTATGCTGGATCACTTTGAAAACTAACACCGCTACTGCACTTACCGCGCACCAAGAAAAATGTGTTGAGATATTACCTAAGTTCTCGCGCAGAATTACTTAAGCTCGACTGTTCGCCGTCAAGTTAGAAATATGGTGCGTGCATTTGCGTTTTCTTGATTCGTGTACTGTAGCAACCATTCAAGAACTTTTCGATCAACTTTTATTATTTTCCGGTGTCGTTGCATTTAACAATTTCCAAGGGGTAGCCTAGAGCCTGGTATTCCCTATCCCGCTTAATGTTTTTATGTTGCAAAATTTTATGTCCAACCCTGGTCGGATATTTGAAGCATTCTTGCCGTCCTGCCATCACCGGCCTATAGAGGGACGCTATCGCCCGACATAGCTCTGAAAATCTTAGTACTGAATGTTTTAATTCCTCGTTCATCAATCCCGTGTCATATATTACCCACGCATGAGGCATTTTCCATCAGTCGCCAATTTTTTTACTCAGCTGAGACTGACGGGTAACTTATTTTGATCCTGAGTTTATCAACGCCACCTAAATTGCTGCCTTTAGGTAAACCGAATATGTCCTTTTGAATTAAGTAAAGCATGTTATTAATTAACACCTTTCCATATATGCTTTATAAGGTAAGCGACTTATGTTGTGGGTTTTTAGAAAGTGGCCGTTTTAGGTCGACATAATTGTACGCAGAAACGCTTTAAACTAATAGGTTATTAATGTTGTCTTTTCTGTAGAAACATACCATTCGAAAACATACTAGGGGTTTGGCTATCGCATGACGTCACAAGTAGGCAAAATTCTTAAGGCTTGTTTTAGTTAGAATTGTTTCTCGTGGTTCTATACTTCAGTTGGGGCCTACCAAAATCTATTTCCTGTGTTACCTTAATATAGTAATTCTCAAATTACGAGCAGTGTAACTCTTTGTTAAAGCGGCACGCAGTTTCTCGAATTCTTGGAGTATGGTAAACATTTCAGAAATTACGACGCAAGGTAAGTCAGACTTGAATATCCTTCCTGTGGCCGAGCAAAAATCGTGCTAGTGAAATCCCCATTCCATTCCCTGCAGATACATCAGATTTAGCCTAGCATAGACAGTAGTGATCTGACCCCACACTTCCAAAGTTCAAATTGTATTGATTATCGCTAGCGAGCATTTTTTTAGTATACACTTCTTTTTACTGAGCTAACTAAAACACTTTCTTGCCTTGTTCGTGGTCGAAAATTGGGATTTCCCAATAAATGCCAGTTCAGGACGGTTATCCTGAGTTAATTTTTTCTTACTCAAGATGGGCATTGTTTCGATTATCAGGCAGTTTTGCTTCATTCTAAGTGGACGTGATTCCTTGCTCCGTCTTTTCTTTCTAGTTCACCTGGTTTCTAGGTAAATTGCTCGAATGCAATTGCTCGAAAACGAATTGCTCGAAATCAGTTGCCCGAAAGTAAATTGCTCGAATGTGACTTTGCTCGAATTGCAAGTTTCTCGAATAGCAATTTCTCGATTATCTGTTGCTCGAAAAAAATTAAGTTATGAAATAACCTCAACTTTAGAGTTAATAACAAATATAAAAAAACGCAAATTACAAATTATAACCTTTATTAATAAAAAATAGGTATAGGTATGTATTACTTCCGATGATAATCACTTTCCTGTCCCAAGAAAAACCTATTTAACATTATTTGTAATAACAACAAACCCATTATCCTGATTATGAATACCCGTAATTACATTCCAATGATAATCACTTTCCTGCTACAAGAATATAATTCTGTCTTTGACCACTTACTACAAAAGATTTTGAAGATTTTAGTATTGACGCAATATTTAAGACCACATAAATTCGAGCAAAACATTTTCGAGAAATTGCGGTTCGAGAAACTTGTATTTCGAGAAAAGTTATATTCGAGCAATCTGATTTTCGAGCAATTTATTTCGAGCAATTGATTTCGAGCAATTGCATTCGAGGAATTTGACGGGTTTACCTTCCTTTTTACCACTTTCTTCTTCTTTGAATTTATGGAACAGTTGTGGGTAGTGTTTCAGCCACCTGTTTGATACATTACTTTTAATGTACCTACCATATTTCCTCGTTGCAACTTTCTGCGTTCATCTTACACTCTTTGTAACATTTTCTTGTCTTATTGGACTCACCGTGCTTGTCGATGAGTTTGATGTTTTTGAAAATGTTTTTTGTTTGTTTTTTGCATAACTGGCTAGCTTCTTTTCATAGCACTTTGTATACATTTCTACCTTTTCCGTTGTGCTTTGTAGGATCTTTAATTTAGCCGTATTTTTTCCTTCCATACCGTTAAGACTCACTTGATCAAAAATAACCCTGGTAAATTATTCGCTTGTACTGTGATTTGCTTTTCTGGAAACCTAATTTATATTTAACTTATTTTTCTAAATAGCACAAAATGAGCTGCAATCGCAATTAGGATTTCTGTGGGTAGATACAGCTTGGACAAAAGCGTTCTCTTTTTGAAAATGATCTAGGTCTAGGTGGTTGATTCGTAGAGTAACTCCAATACCTTTAAAATTATTTTTCGGCAATCTAGCTGGCGTTGATTGTGGGCGCACAACTGTAAATGCCTGTAATATTTGGCCTCTTAATGTGCACCGCATTTTTTCAATAATTTCAAAGAGTTCATATTTTTCTTCATTAGTTGCATACAAATTACTGTTGTTTGGTGGGAAATTTTCTCAGAATTCGTCTTGTTGCTTGCCACATCAAGGAATATCTGAGTTGCAGCTCTTCTAATATCTTCTGTGTGTATTGTATATCGTGTTTCAAGGATCAGTTTTGTTTGTCTAACTAGTTTATTGAGAAAACGTATCAGGTGATATTCTGTTTTTCTCTGCCACTCTGTTAGTACCCTATATTTTTCCTGAATTGAGGTTAGAAAATGTAGAGCAGGCTGCCTTTGCTTTGTTTGTGTTGGATTATTGTATCTTCCTGAATAGAAAGCTCAATAGTTGTCGCCCACTTGGATGATTTACTCTGCAGTCCCAGACATTGTTCTTGCAGTTTAAATCACCAATGACTGGCGTTAGTTCATTACTCTTAAGTAATTTTTGAAAATCAGTTTTTGATGAAACTCTTAGGTTGTTTATTATATACTTACAATTTTTAGAGTACTGTTGTTTGTAAATTATAGAATTGTTTCTTTAGCTTCTATGTAAGTTCTCAAAAAGAAACCTCCACTACCTATAGTGAAGGTTTCGTTTTGCAATGATTGCTACCCCCGCTGATACTTGAAACGGCATTTGGCCCAGCTACAACTAAGATCGGCAATAGTAATCAATAATCTATCAAAATACAGTCAATTTGTATATTTGTGTATAATAATATTTACCTACCAGTAAATTGAGTCAAATTTCGAATTACCACCAGTGGTAGACTTTGTAAAATGTAAGAAGTACATAATGCGCAGAAACGAGTTCTCGTCTAGACGAGTTCACATTCAAATTTAAGGGGAGGTTGGAACTCAGTGGCGCAGCACGCGGAACGCGCACTCTATAACCTATAACCTAGCATTTGCAGTTAGCTGTTCTGGAGGTGTAATTCTTGTTTCGCAATGTGATTTCTTGTCTTTCCTTGCTAAATGTAATACATTGTCTTTACAAAATCTCCAGAATATGCTAAATACAATAATTTGATACTCAAAACTTCTATAGTTTGTAATATACAAGTACCCCAACTTTACAACGAAAACCCTACGCCACTGCCCATCAGCTGACTGGAGCTTGCCGGTCAGATTTGGCTGAGTCATCATGTACTTCTTACATTTTACAGAGTCTACTAGTGTACGTAGATTCTGTCATCTATAAACCGTGGTGCTACTTTTGCGAGCATAGCCGGAAGAGAGTGTTTGTTCCTTCGTGTTGCCAGATTGAGCCACTGCCTCAAGAGTGCACTCAGTGCGGGGTTCTGAAATCACGTCTCCTCGTTGAGAGCTGGTACGCCGAGTTATATTTCTGCGTAATTCTGCCGGTTCTGATTAAACCACAATTGTGAATATAAGTTGACAGTAAAGCATTCAGAAAGGAGCGCTCGTCTTCAAGCTACGTGAGGAAGCCACATATGAAAATTCAGTGAATTGCATCACATTGCGTCACCTCGCGATCGACATCAGGTGACCTTGATGCGGCCAAGAGCTGTTGCGGCTTCAAGTGTCATAACATCGCTTGAGTATTCTAGTACATCGCAAATCTCGGTGAAATACAGTGGACAGGGCCGACTTTCATGCAGGACCGGCTTGAGGCAATTTAAAGTGCACGTATAAGACAGTTATTTCGGCTTCTGTTCATATTGATTAAATATAGATGAATGTCAGTCATAATTACTCTAGTTTGTTTAACTGGTAAACGCGCGTAGAACTTAACGCAACGTTTGTATTTTTATAATATTAAGTAATAGCGTTTAGTCTAGCAATGCCCATTTAATTTAGGGGTAACTCTGTTTGCTTTCTTGTTTTATATGTATGTGTTGTAAATACAATATATCTGTGTGTTACTCTGATTGGGAGCAAATTGGGTTTTCTTTACGTAGAAGACTGGCGTATATCATTTCTGTGATTCGAGCTACATTGGGTCAACTTCCAAAGCTTTGCTGCATTGAGTACCCGTAACTACGTCTTGGACAACAAATCAGGAGTTCTCTTGTTGTAAACTGTGCTAGGTGGCAACAAAATGGTAAATATTTATACAAATTAAACAGAGCAATGGGTTAACAAAAGTACCATTACATGCTAAGGGTGCAGTTCTGTCTTGGCTATGATATCTTGGTATATTAAATCGCTGTGTTGATCAAAGGTGTTTCCCTAATGCAATCAAAATTGATATCACAATTACTCAAGGAGATCATGTATTCAAAACATTTCATTGTGATGATGTCAGCAATCCAACTAGCAACTATTACTTTCAAATGGTTAAACTGTCTAGCAGTCATTATTGAAAAGTGTAGGTAGTAGTGTAATTAAAGCAGATTTAATTTTTATATTGAGGTGTAAGAGGTTTAGTAGCGTTATTAGTTTTTAGTTACCAAGTCTGATAATTTTTTATTCTGATTGTTGTGGGTGGACATTTGATTGTTGGTTGATAGACCTAAGCAGCGTTGCAAAGTTGAGCTTATTGTATCAAAAGGAATATTTTGTTATGGGGTGGGGGTATTGGTCTATGATAGAGCTTGAAAGTAATAACATTCACTACAATTCGCTGGATGTTCACAACGGCAGTTAACACATTGGAAATTTTGGAGCAGTCCTTACAATAATGGTTTTCTTTCAATTTGATAAAATGTGGGATTAAATTTGCAATAATTTTTGATGTGACAAAAGGGCAGACATCGGAAACTGAGGTATATCTGAAAATCGTCGTAGTTCCAGGTTAATAGTATTGTGATTTAATATATTATTAAGAGACAACATTTTCCTCACTTGGTCATTTATAGTCAGTTCAGCTGTACAAATGGAATTTGGGTATTTTGCCGTGTTATATAATCTAACAGCTTTGATGACAAGGAATTCAATTTAATATTGATGCTTGAAATATAGTTTTGCTACCTTAAACTTCGTTCTTATTGTTCTTGCTCTTAGCCTTGTTCGTCTTCAGTTTTTTTGATTAGTGTTGCTTAATTTGTGCTTGTGATGCTGGTACATTTTAAAATGAATTTACAACAGTTAAAAACTACAAAATACAGACAGCTAACTTCAACGGAACATGAACGAAATCTTACTCTGAAAGCGTAGGTGTAAAAGTCAATACGGTAAAGATGTCGAAAATATTTATTAATGATTTGTCGGGCTCCACTGAGTGGTATATTTGTGTATACAGATGGGGGGGCGTCCCCAGCTCAGAAAACGGCCAGGCCTCGGAATTGAAGTCTAGATCGTTGCATAAACTCACCTTAGCTCCATCAAAGTAAAGGTGAACACAACAGCACAATTGAAACATTATGTTGAACACACAAGACTACAGATGAAATATTCGGTGAACAGCCGAAGCAGGCCCGATATCGTTTTATTATTACTTCAAGTGGAATGTTTTTCTGACTGTAACATCACGGGCTACTACAATTACTAGATCATAATTAATTACACTGGTCGCAATTTAACAGATGTATTATAATGTGCACAGTCAACTTCTATATTTATAGAGATCTCAGGACTGCAAAACTGACTCACGGGAGGTTGCTTGGCCGACAGAAACTCCGGAGCTTGGCGATAAAAGTTGATGCTCGAAGGTAATGATTCAGTGGCGTTGAAGAAACCTCAAAATCAATAGTATTTAAGCAGAGCGAATACGAAAACCAAATCCAAACACAGTTTACTATTGGAGTCCAGTGGGACTTAATTAACGACAACGTAGTCCTCCAACAGGTTCAAGCAGTTTAGAAGTAAATATTCGGCGATAGACGACGAGTCTTTACAGCAAAAATTATCACTTCAATCGCTATCACGTTGCGTAAAAAGGTTAATACATAGTAATCAGAATTGACTACGAACACATGTGTGGTACCTTTGCGTGTTTCTATCCTTCTCCAATCTTCTCAAAATAAAAAAAAAACCAATAATAAGCTCAATTAACGGAGCAAGCTGAGGATGTAGCTTCCTCTTGGCCGAGCAACCTAATTCCCCTAAGTGGTACTTGGGACGGCAAGTGAGATCAGACAACGTAATAATGTGCCCAGTTTTGAACTGTTGAAGTACAATTGAAGCTTTCCAAAAACTGGCTTAGTTTTCTCATAATTATTATTTTTTTACTTATTCTGTCCATGCTGGTTTTTATCAATTGATAATTTCTGATGTTATAGTTTCTAGTGTCTAGTTTTCATATTGGCGTTTAATTTTTCTCTTACCCTGCATTTTATCTACTTCTGTGTTGTAATTTTGTAATAACGTCAAATAACGGTTTTAATGATCCTCCTCATCATTTAGTTCGTTACGGTACCTAGTCACTAATTATTTGTTCTGTTGACTTTTAAAAATAGTAGTACATGTACCTTTTTTGGCAATATTTTTTTATTTATACAGTTTGCCGGCAGCTTTCTCCAATTTGCAGGAATTGTCCGTGCCTGTTGTATGGCCCTTTCCCAAGACATTCCTCACGTTATTCTTTACAGCAACTCACAACATTAAATTCTATGTCTTTTAATATTGCTCTAATAGTAATTTCACAGTTTTTCACTACTTTCTTTTATTTTCTAATTTCACTCCTATTTCGTCATTGCTGCGTTATTTCGATTTATTCGGTTTAACTAATCTTTTGTGGTTTTGTTCACGAATACACTTACCAAAGCAAGCACTACAAATTACCTATATACTGACACTCGAAATTTTTTACAATTTCACACTGAAAACTTTAAAGGATACGGATTCGTAACGAACCTAGAGCTGTCTAAATGTAGTTTCTTAGAAACACACAGTTGTTTCTTAAATAATTAAAGTTAGCTATAAATGACCATTTTAACGCTAAAAGTATACTATAATAGTCACATAATTATTAGGTGGAGCTCACAAGTAGTCGACATCCTAAATTTTTCTGAAAATTTTAATTTGCAACTGTGTCATAGTGCAAGTATTACCAAAGTTGTGGGTTAAGTATTCTTGCAGGCTCTGTTTCATTAGGAAACAATACTTTTAGATCACTCCAGTATGGAAATTGCTGACGTCACGAGAACAGACAGTGCCATAAATAAGGGTTCAACAATTTAGGAGAGCCTACTCTGTTTTTATTGAATAAGAAGTACAAAGGCAGCGCCTCACGTGCCACTTGTGAAGGCTTTTTGCGGACGCGTCCAAAACGCTTTGGGGAGTTTTTGTGCGACGAACTCCAAGGCACAAAACCTTTTACTTTAATTCCCCTGTAGAAAAAAGTGACGCTAATAACTACTTATAGCACGGGGTAAAAGAAATAAATTATATTTGATATATTTTTGATACGGTAGGTACTATCTTTCCAGGTAACGCGATTATAGATAAGTGTTGTTAAGATTTAACGTTACAATACGTTTAAGCCTTATAAAATTGGAATTGAATAAGAAAATGTTTTTGTGCGACACATATTCCGGCAATAGGAGGTAGCTTAATATGTACTTATTGGGGTAAGAATAATTGCACTTTTAACAGATCCCTCTACTCAAACCAGTCTAGTTCATCTCCGCACCGACCGATGACGCAGCTACAAGCGCTCACCACTAGTCTATCTCCGCACCGACCGAGGGCGCTAGCGACAAACGCTCACAACCAGAGCCTCAACAGTAGATGCTAAGAAGCCAGCGCGACCCAGTCATCGATAGCAAATAAATTATGCGCTGACTCGCTTTGCTTCGTGTGAATAATTAGTAATTATTTAAATGCCCTTGATTGAACTTTGTTTAATTACGCAAATTGGAAGCTGCGGGTTCCTGCTATAAGCAGAAACTCACGACTACCACAAGTGGCGCCCAAACTAGAGGCCGAAATTTACGACCTTTAACAAGAAGCCAAACAAAGATGTCAGAAGAACAGCAGAATTCCGCCGCCGACCAAATGCAACCACCGCCAGTAGTGCAACTTGGACTGGACCAGCTTCGAGCTCTACTAGAATCGTTGGATAGGCAACCAAACCTGCAGCCACGACAGGAAGGCTCCTTTTCAAAGTGTACAACCAGGTACAACGGCACTACAGACGTGCACGCGTTTATAAACACTATCGAAATATATAAAGACTGTGAGAGCGTTAGTGATGTAAATGCGCTCAGAGGACTTCCTCTATTATTAGAAGAACCAGTCAGTACATGGTGGGTGGGTATTCAGGAAACTACTACGACATGGCAAAGCGCTTTAGACCAGCTCCGAGCCACGTACGGCCCAAGTAAACCCACACATATCATTATACGAGAATTCTTCGCCACCGAACAGCTGCCCAGCCAAAATACGAATCTCTTCGTGGCAGAAAAGAGGGCATTACTTGCCAAAGTCCCGTCTCGTATCAGGCCAAACGAAAGCTTCCAGGTAGAGATGGTATATGCGATAATGCACCCCCACATTAAGCAGCAGATTCCGAGAACTACCTTCACAAACTTCGAAATTCTCCTCACAGAGGTTCGCAAGCTACAAGATGTATCTCCACAAAGTGCAAACGACTCACAAGCCCACAGCACCATACGGAAGTTGAGATGTGGCTATTGTCGATGTCCGGGCCATTCTAAGGAAGAGTGCCGAAAGAAAAAGAGGGACGAAGAAAAGGCTACTTCTGCGATTCCTCAAACTAAATCTACTTCTGCGATTCCTCAGACTAAATCCACTTCTGCGGTGTCTCAGCCTCAATCCACACCAACAATCGCCTGCTACGGTTGTGGGAAACCAGGGTTCATACGCAGCAACTGTCCCGAATGTAGTTCCCAAACCCGGGACGTCGGCTTCTTCTTCGCAGAGGCGACACCCAGAAAGAAAGAAGTTGAGAGACCCCTTGTGTGCATACAAATAGGAAAAGCACTAGGGAGAGCCTACATAGATACTGGTGCGAAACAAAATATAGCTGGTACGACATTGTATGAAATCTTAAAACAAGAAGGATGCCAATTTACAACCCAAAAAGCCAATTTAGTACTGGCAGATGGATACGATCGGCCTCAGGAAGTTCTCTCTACTACCACCAAGGTCCAGATCAAGGGAAGAACTATAGAAACGGAGTTCATTGTTCTCCCACATGCCAAGAACCGAACGCTGTTGGGAATTGGTTTTATCACCGAGACTGGGATGCTGCTTAACCTACGAGAACGACAGTGGAGCTTCGTGGACAACCCGGAGATGTCTTTCCGCTTTCACTCAGAACCTGCTAGCACTCTCGACCGCGAATACAAGTTAACTTCAATCGAGGTGACACCTGCCAACCCATACATCGAAGAAAACATGCATCCGAAAGATCCGAGACGTTTGGTACCTCTATTCCAAAAACTATTCGACAACCCCGAAACACTGCCACAACACGTTGAGCCAACAGCACCCAGGGAGCCGGTCCCCTATGATGAAATTTTCGCCAGCTCAATCTCGGAGTTCTACGTTCCCATCGAGCCAGCACAGCCGTTGCCAGCAACGTTTATTTTTCCCCACTCTCCGCGCAGGAAGAGAACACGACAAATAGATGCTGGCATGGTCCAAGTAGACAGCATAGCTCTACAGCAGGGGGAGGCTGCAACACTCACCGAGATGCAGAGGGACCAGCTAAATAATTTATTAGAAAGACATCGATCGGCCTTCGCGTCAGGGGGAGAGGCCACTCCCTACACAACGCACTCAATCCCCACAGGGACCTCCAGATCCATCACCGCTCCCGTTCTCCGACAGGCAGAACCAGGACTCCCCTACACAATCCGGACAGATGCCAGCAACTACGCCTTGGGAGCCGTTCTATCACAAGGAGAAGGACATGAAAAACACCCAGTTGAATATGCCAGTCGACTGCTCTTGCCCGCCGAATGTAATTATTCCACAACGGAAAGGGAAGCCCTCGCTGTCGTCTGGGCCATCACAAAGTTCAGGGGGTACATAGAGGGAAGTCCTGTAACCCTAGCCACAGACCATCAGCCATTAAAATGGTTGATGACGATAAAGACGCCCACAGGACGCCTTGCCCGCTGGGCACTAGCTCTGCAACCTTACGACCTTAAAATAACCTACACCCCAGGGAAAATTAATGTAGTGGCCGACATGCTATCCAGGCCTTCTTGCGCTCCGCACACGGAGTCCACCTGTCAAATATGCACGGTAACCGTTGACATTCCGACAAGGTCATCTCAGGAAATCCGTAAAGGACAGTGCGAGGATCCTGAAGTTAAGAAAATCATTGAGTGTTTCGAGGCCAAGGACCCGTCAGCCGTCGATCACTCTCGTTGGACATCCAGAGGCTATTTGATGTCCCAGGGTCTGCTCTACAGATACTCACCTGACTCCGATTCTGAGGATGCCCAGTTGGTAGTACCACAACAAGAGCGTCATCAAATACTAGCAGAATACCACTATGCACCTACAGCCGGTCATTATGGAGGAGAGAGAACTTACCAACGAGTTTCCCAGAGATACTTTTGGGTAGGAATGAAAAAGTTTATACTCGACTACGTCAAGAACTGTATCGAATGCCAGAGGTACAAGAACACGAATCTCAGACCAGCGGGACTGCTCCAGACGCCAGCTTCTGCCCAGCGATTCGAAGTAGTGGCCATTGACCTGTTTGGCCCCCTTCCAGAAGGCCTGGCTGGCGAGAAATGGATTTTGATAGTCGAAGATATCGCTTCCAAGTGGGTTGAACTCTTTGCCATCCAGCAGGCCGACGCGAAAACATGCGCTCAAACACTAATTAATGAAGTGTTCTTGAGGTTTGGAACCCCACGTCGAATAATTAGCGACAATGGAACCCAGTTTGTCAGTTCTATCATGCAGCATGTAACCCATAGCTTGGACATTAAGCAGTCCCTAACGCCATTGTATCATCCCCAAGCAAACCCTGTGGAGCGAAAGAACAGAGACTTAAAACCACAACTGGCTATAATGGTTCAAGGGAAGCACAGTCATTGGCCCAATAAGTTACCAGCCATTCGGTTTGCTATGAACACCGTACGATGCGAGTCAACAGGACACACAGCTGCATACTTAACATTCGGTAGAGAACTACGAACCACGGATGACGTCACGCGAGACCAGAAGGCCATAATACAATCCGACAGCTTTATCCCGGAGATAACGCCATATCTACTGAGAATGACCGACGTCATACGAGAGGTGAAACTCCACCAGGAAAAAGCCCAAGACACAGCTAAAAAGTACGCAGATACTCGCCGTCGAGAAATTCCAGAATACCAACCCGGTGATCTCGTTTTGGTCACAACTTACACCTTAAGCAGCACAAGTAAAGGATTCACCGCCAAATTCGCTCCCAAGAGAGATGGCCCATACCTGGTGAAAAAACAAAAGTCGGCCACAACATACGAAATTGCAGAACCCCGAGATCCGGACACTACGGTAGGGAGCTTTCACACATCTGCCTTAACTCCATTTTACGGAGAAGTCGAGGCACCACCAGAAGCGATCCAACCTATAAGGAAAAGAGGACGTCCAAAGAAGAAAACCTTCCACTAATAATTTAGTTGCAGGACCCTCGTCGAGACGCCTTGAGGATCCTGAGGGGGAGCCTGTAACAGATCCCTCTACTCAAACCAGTCTAGTTCATCTCCGCACCGACCGATGACGCAGCTACAAGCGCTCACCACTAGTCTATCTCCGCACCGACCGAGGGCGCTAGCGACAAACGCTCACAACCAGAGCCTCAACAGTAGATGCTAAGAAGCCAGCGCGACCCAGTCATCGGCAGCAAATAAATTATGCGCTGACTCGCTTTGCTTCGTGTGAACGAATTAGTAATTATTTAAATGCTCTTGATTGAACTTTGTTTAATTACGCAAATTGGAAGCTGCGGGTTCCTGCTATAAGCAGAAACTCACGACTACCACACACTGTTATTTGTATATCTATATATAAAATTCAAGATGTTTTCTCTACCGAGTTTGTTTGCGACTGCGATATGCGATATAATATGAGTGAAATCACATTTTTCTGTAGAAGATCGTTCTTCTATGCAACTCTTTCATTTACTCTGCTTTCTTTAAAACTCAATACAAATTTTTAATTTTGTGTCCTAGGCATATGATAAAACCACGAAAATGACTGCAGCTAACCGAAGCCTTCATAAACTGTTTTGTAGGTGTTAATTGTAATATTTGAGCTTCACAACTCTTCTTTGATTTGAAGCTTGGACGTATTATAGTTTCTTAGAAACCTTGTATAAATAACTATTAGGTCAGTTTGAAAATTAACGGCGCCACTGCGTTTTATGCAATCAATCAGTTAGCGTCAAGCAGAGAAGTTGTCTGTGTGATTTTGCGTGTTCCGCTTGGGATCCTTACCGACCAAACGTTGGCATGACTCGTCGGATATAGCAAGCTCCTCAAGCACAGCCTAGAAATCTTAGATTCGTTCATGAATTAATGAAAAAAAACGTCATTTCCTAAAAGGGAACAAATAAAGAAACCTCAAGAGAGATGTCATAAAATTTGAAAAATCTGTATTATAACGGACAACCTAGCCGACGTCGTTAATATGAAGCTGTTCGGAACTTCGGTTTACGTTCACCACTGCAGATAATACTCAGCTTGGCCATTCGGAACGTTTTGCAGCTACGCAGTGTATTCGGCAAATATCGAAGCACTGTATCCGAAGAGGATAAAAAAGGAAAAGGACAAATAAAACGCTGGATGATGGACAAAAGTACACATTAGAAACAGAAACTAATTGAGGTAAAATGTACGAACCAGTTATAATTGAATTGCCTTCCAATAATTACTAGACTAGTGTGGTAACATTTATACAGCTTGAAAAACGATTCAAATAAAAATAAATACTGAATTTTCTTTGTAACTCTTACAGGAGGTGCTTTGAATTCGGAAATTCCTAGAGCCTGGAAGAGCACAGAACTTACTTCGTGGCTGGACGCAGGCAACATAAATGTTTTACGATCTGAGCATTTCCAAAAGGTAAAAAATGTCTGTTTTATATTTTTGAAAATTTCTTAGTTCTAGTCGAATAGATACGAAGTTCTACAATACCGACAGATAAGAAATGTAAATTTTGGTCAACTATGATAAGGGGTGAAAAGAGCTTAGGCAACCCGAGCATCTTCAAAGCGTCTTCAGTTGCATAACTATTCAGGGATTATTATAATTAATAATAAACAGTATGTAATGCGGCGTTTTCCCGTGCCGTATACTCTACTTATGAATTTATATTGCTCTTTGTTTGTTAGTTAACTCAGTCGTAGAAGCACAAAACCCGCTCTTAACTCAGTGCAGCTGAGGGAAATGTCAATACAGGCTGCTCTGGCTTGCCCGTTATTACTTATAATTCTGTAATCATAGATGCAAATGCTGCCAGAAATAAAAGCCAAAAAATTTACATAAAAATACATATATTCTGTAAAAGAACATACATGCATGAAAATAACCACAAAAAATACACAATGGTAATATAGAAATGATATAAGCTATCAACAATAGCTAAGAAATGCCCACGAACTTGAATATACTTAATAAGTGGAAGTGTGATTGTTAAGGAGCAACGCTAAGTCGAAAAGCAAACCATTCTAACGAGCCGTACCCTCACTCACAAATTCACCTAATGCGGGTCTGCCTCCGGTAGCTTGAATTTAGCTAACGCTGTGTGTAAACCGGATAATGTATTCGCTTCTGATTGAAGTTCACCAAGGATGACGTAACTTGGTGCAATTTACTAATTACGCTGCTAGTTCTTCCAGTTTCCTGGACCGGGCATTCAAGCATGGTTTTATTTATAACAACTAAACTTGCCTTCACCTTGTTGCAAGATAACGAAGAGGTCAGCTCCGTAGATTCGGTAGCTGCTCATGAGGACTTCGTGAGTAGTCCTACTCGTAGCTCGAATGGCAGTTGGAACAGCAGCTTCTTGCTATAAACTGCTTTATCCCAAGCTGACATTTCCCTTCTTAGGGATTGAAGATTACACAAGTAATCTGGCTTCGGTTGCGTTTTCCCAGACAAACCTTTGCTCGGTGCTTCCGCACTTGGCCGCTTTCTATCTGCGACTCTTCGCTGCTTCAAAAGCGCGAAATTGCACTAAACATCCGCGTTACGGTGTCCTTCAGGCTAACAATAGCTATATTCGGTCAACATTCAACCGGCCGATAGCGCGCTTACTAAATTCGTCTTGCACGGAACTTCACTGTAAAGCTCTAATTGACTTAATCCAGTTGTTTTCAACCTTTTTGTATCTTAGCCCCTTCTCCCTTTCCATATAAATATTATTCGCGCCTCACTTTCAATGAAGTAACCGAACTCCGCATGGGGGGTCATTAACAATGTGGTAACGAAAAAGTAATCGATGGGCTTCGCTGCGGGGGGTCTGGGGAACAGTGCCACGGTGCATTTTTTTTTCAAAGTTCAGGGTCAGTCATCTTTCTGGAGCCTAAAATTTTGATGAACACCAAATACATTTAATACCGCGCATACACTTTTTTCTTCCAGAAATAACTAGAAAATGAATTTTAGGCAACTACCACATGCTGTTGTAGTCGGCCACTTAAGCTCAATACTGAATGTAAAAATCTGGTGTGATACACTCACACAAATTCCTTTTAAAGTGATCTTATAATTAGCCAAAAA